>CAUYUJ010006746.1:42500-51518 GCA_963575745.1 Prorocentrum cordatum | reverse complement strand
AAGCCCGCGCGGACCTCCGAAGGGTACCCCAGATTTCGTAATTAAAGGGAGGGGGTCTGGACCCTCCAAGACAAGCCATCTCAGACCTCCCCCGTGGGAGAACCCTCCAAAACGTCGTCCCCAGACCCCCCCAGGCCCTCCAGGATAGCCTCGAAGAGCCCCCCCCCCGAAATGAGACCGCCCTCCCTTTATTACGAAATCTGGAGTAATCGTATAGTGACGCGTTTCAGGGCCCGCGGGGTTCTCATCGAAGTCCCTCGTCGACAAGCTTCTCTTAGGTCGTCCCGAGGGGCCCGGGGGCGCTGAAGCTGCCGCCGCGCGGGGGCGGGACCGAGGGCAGGTTTGGGACGAGGATACTTGGGATCGGTGCGGGGGTTGCTCAGGGGATGGGGATATTGTCAGTAGACGCCAAGCTGGGTCATATCTGGCCCAACCCAGGGTTTCAGTGGGTTACAAGTGCCACAAACAGAGCATGGGGAGATACGAATCCAGGCTGAGCGGGCCCCGCACACTCGGCGGAGTTATCTCACCCCCTAAGTTCCTTGGGGCATTTGCAACCTACTTATGAGCTAGGTTAGGCCAGATACAACTCACCTTGGCAGCCACTGATGGCCCCCCTTAGCAAGCCTCGCGCCGATCCAAGCAGGTCGCTCTCAGGCGTTCTGGGACGCTCTCAGAGCGTGCCAACGCGCTCTCAGAGCAGCCGCGGCGCCCGACGCGCTTTCCAGACCCGCCGACTCTCCGAGATTTCCGATTTTTTTCTTACTCCACATATTTCATCATCTTGCCGTATTGCCGAGTCACGCTGCGCCAGGAGGAGGAGAAGGAGGAGCAGGAGGAGGAGGAAGAGGATGAGGAGGAAGACGAGGACGAGGAGGCGGATGAGGAGGAGGAAACATCAAACTATAAGAAGAGGAGGTGGAGGAGGAGGAGGAGGAGGGGGAGGAGGGGGGAGGGAGGAGGAGGAGGAGGAGGAGGAGGAGGAGGAGGGGGGGGGGAGCAGGAGAGGAGGAGGAGGAGGAGGAGGAGGAGGGGGGGGAGGGGGATGGGGGAGGGAGGAGGGGCAGACAGGAGGAGGGGGAGGAGGAGAGCGCGGCTCGGCCGTGCCGTGGCCGTGGCCGTGGCCGTGGCCGTGGCCGTGGCCGTGGCCGCGCCCGCCCGCCCCATCTTCCCCCCCCCCCCGGGGGGCCGGAGGCCGGCTCCGCCATCGCCAGCTCAGTGGCGTCCTCGGGTCCTCCCCCGGGCTACTACCGCCAGGCGCCCCGCCCCCCCGCCGCAACGGGCGCGCGCGCCCCCGGGCGGCCGCGGCGACGAAAGTGTGGGAGCGTCTGAGGGCGCACGTTTGTGGAGGTCGTCCTTTGGGAGGAGAGTGGGTGTATCGAGGAGGAGGAGAAGGAGGAGGAAGAGGTGGAGGAGGAGGAGGAGGAGGAGGAAAAAGGAACGGAATGACCCATTGTCGGGTGCATCTTTCCCAGGATTGCCAAAGCGGATGTCAGAACCAGAGGTAGGAGGAGCTGGAGGATGAGTGGGAGGAGGAGGATGAGGAGTAGGATGAGAAGGAGGAGGAGGAGGAGGAGGAGGAGGAGGAGGAGGAGGCAGGAGGAGGAGGAAGAGGAGGAGGAGAAGGAATAGGAGGATCATGAACAGGAGCAGGAGGAGCAGGAGGATGAGGAGGAGCAGTGCTTACGTGGAGGAGGAGGAGGAGGAGGAGGAGGAGGAGGAGGAGGAGGTGGACCAGCAGCAGCAGCAGCAGCACCAGCAGCAGCACCAGCAGCAGCACCAGCAGCAGCAGCAGCAGCAGCAGCACGGGTAAACAGTAGGAGCAGCAGGTCGTTTCAGGGCGGGCAGTCCCTGAAGCTTCTCGGCGAGGAGACTGCCAGGAGGTGGATCAATTCTAGACGCTTCGCGTATACCGCAGCGCGACGTCCACGGCCGCTTCCACAACGACATTGAACAGCAGCGTGTGCGTGGTCGTGACGTGCAGCGCAACGTCGAACAGCACGATTCGAGTGCGGCACAGTCGAGCAGCACCATGCCGGCCAGCACTAAGGTGAGCAGCGGCACGACTCTGACGGATACGTCAGGGTCATTCAATACCACGGTGACCGAGACGAGTACTTCGACGGCTAGTACGAGCGGCCCCAGCAGCACGGCGGCTAGTGTGAGCGTGACCAGCAGCACAACTGCATCGTCCACCACCTGGACTTCCAGTGCACCGTTGCCTGAGTACGTCTCAGACGACCAGCAGTGCGACCTCGATCAGCACGGTCACGACCAGTAAATACGGTCCCGAGCAGTGCGGCGTCCACGGCCACTTCCACGGTGAGCTCCACGACGACACTGAGCAGCAGCGTGAGCGTGGTCGAGACGAGCAGCGCAACGTGAAGCAGTAAGATTTCGAGTGCGACACAGTTGTGCTGCACCACGCCGGCCAGCTCTACGGTGAGCAGCGGCACGACGCTGACGGGTACGACAGGGTCATTCAATTCCACGCTGACCGAGGCGCGATCTTCGACGGCTAGTACGAGCGGCACCAGCAGCACGATGGCTAGCTCGAGCGTGGCCATCAGCACAACTACAGTGTCCGCATCTTTGTCTGGCAGTACGTCTCTGATAACCAGCAGAGCGACCTCGAGCAGCACGGTCACGACCAGTACGGTCTCGAGCAGTGCGACGTCCACGGCCACTTCCACGGTGAGCTCCACGACGACATTGAGCTACAGTGTGTGCGTGGTCGATAAGGGCAACCCAACGTCGAGCAGTACGATTTCGAGTGCGACACAGTCGAGCTGAACCGTCTGGTCAGCATCACGGTGAGCGGTGGCACGACGCTGACAGACACGACAGGCCCTTTCAATACCACGCTGGCCCGAGGCGAGTTCTTCGACGATCAGATCGAGCGGCATGCGCACCACGACGGCCAGCTCGAGCGTGGCCAGCAGCACAATTGCATCCTACACCTTGATTTCCAGTGCTTCGTTCCAGCAGTACGTCTCAGACAACCAGCAGTGCGACCTCGATCAGCACGGTCACGACCAGTACGGTCTCGAGCAGGGCGACGTCCACGGCCACTTCCACGGAGGGCTCCACGACGTCATTGAGCCGCAGCGTGAGCGTGGTCGAGCCAAGCAGCGCAGCGTCGAGCAGTACGATTTCGAGTACGACACAGTCGAGCAGCACCATGCCGGCCAGCCCACGGATACGACAGGGTCAATCAGACCACGCTGACCGAGACGAGTTCTTCGTCGATTAGTACGAGCGGCTACAGCAGCGCGATGGCCAGCTCGAGCGTGACCAGCAGCACAGCTGCATCGTCCACCACCTTGACTTCGGTACACTGTTGTCTAGCAGTACTTCTCAGATGAGCAGCAGTGCGGCCTCGAGCAGCGCGGTCACGACCAGGACGGTCTCGGGCAGTACGACGTTCGCGGCAAAGACTTCTTGTGACCCTGCGCCCCCTGGCGCCGAGTCGCCCTCCTTGCACCCGCCTTATGCGACCGCGCTGGGGTCTCCCGCCCCCCCCGCTCTCTCCATCGCTAGGCCTCCTTTTTCGAGGCAGATCGATCTGTGAGGGTCCTGGGCTCTCAACTTGTTGCGCGGTCACGCTGGGACATTTTTTTTTTTTTTTTTTACGACGGATCTCACGGAGCAGGAGGTCTTTGCGCACCTACGGCTTGCGCGCGAGAGCGGGACGAGGTTCTGCTCGGTCGTCCTCGAAGGCGCGAGTTGAGCTCGCAGCTGCCGGGCGGGTGCCACGGCCCGTGGCCGCGACAGGCGGGAAGGCCACCAGGGCAGCGGCGAGAGAGGGTCCGCATCGAGGTCTCAAAGTTCGAGAGTAACGAGGCGGCGGAGAAGCAGGAGGATGAGGAGCAGGAGCAGGAGGAGAAGACCCGAGGCAGTTTTGGAGGAAGGAAATTCCGGACGTGTCGAAGAAGGAGGTTTTGGAAATAACAAGTTCATGGTGTTTGGGAAGGGGATTCTGCCAGGAGCTGCTGGACAGAAGCTTTCTGACCCAGGGTTCCTTTTTTACTTCCTCGGCCCGCCCTTCAACTTTCTTTCATTCCCAGACACCCTCCAGACTATCTTCTTCCTTTTCGGACGCAAGGACGTCCTCATGAGGTCAGGCTTTCGGTTTATGCCTTTGTTCTTCAAGGTAGGGTCGATGGTCGAGCGAGCTTTAAGCTTTGAGAAGGAGGAGGGGAACGAGCAAGAGGAGGAGGAGGAGGAGGAGGAGGAGGAGGAGGAGGATGAGCAGGAGGAGGAGGAGGCAGAGGAGAACGAGGAGGAGGAGGAGGATACCAAGGAGGATGATGAGGAGGAGTTTTTCCATGGGGTAGCACCCTTAGTGCATTATAGCTAGCGAGTAGGATGAAGAGGAGGAGGACAAGGAGGAGGATGAGGAGGAGCAGCAGCTTCAGTTCTGCTTCAGCTAACGCTTGGTTAGGCCTTGTTGCGTGCTTTATGGTCCCAGACGACGACGACGACGGCGGACGACGATGACGACGTCGACGACGACGACGACGAGGACGGCCAACGACGAAGATGACGACGGTCTGAGCGGCGGGCCGCGGTGCCCGGGCCGTCCGCAGCTACCGCCCCCGAGCATGGTGTACCAGACGACCAGTTCAGTCATCGGCGGGGAGGGGCGGGCTGCGCCGCCGCCGCCGCCGCTGTCGTCGGCAGTGGTGTCGTCGTCGCCGCCGTCGTCAGCGTCGTCGTCGTCGTCGCCGGGGTGGCAGGAGGAGTTCAGTTGCAGCTCCAGGGTTCAAGCAGTGACGAAGCGTCCCGGCTCGCCTATAGCCCCACCAAATAATGTTCTAAGAACCTTTTTGCGGTTCCCACGAAATGTTCATAGAACATTTCTGGCGGAGTCTGTCTTGTTTTAGCACATCGGGTTTATGTTCTAAGAACATTGTTTTTGTTCTTAGAACATTATTGGGTTCTAAGAACATTTCGTGGTAGGACTATAGGAATGCCGGGACGGTCGGTCCTTGCTCAAAGGGTGGTTGCATTCAGAATCGGCGCTGCTACATTCTGCGGTCGGATCCAGCCCAATCTGGCTAAATCCGGCCTGACCTCATCGCTGATCTTGTAGTCGGATCCAGCCGAACATGTCGAATCCAGCTTAATCTGGCTAAGCTGGGTAGGTCTAGTGTAATTCGGATTCATCCGGCTGAAACCGGCTTGATACACAATGGTTTGGGTTTGGTAGTTTTTAACGCGCCTGAAGAACACCTCCCAGGAGCTGCTTCCTGCGAGGAGAGGAGGGGGGAGGAGGACGATGACGAGGGATGATGATGCTGATGATGCTGCTGATGATGATGATGCTGACGATTCTGATGACGATGATGATGCTCATGCTGATGATGTTGACGATGATGGTGTTGGTGGAGTTGCTGATTCCATGATGATAACGTCGATGCTGCTGATTTTGATGATCGTATGATGATGACGATGATTATGACGATGATACGGATGATGATGCTGATTATGATGTTGTTGTTCTTACTATGATGATGGTGATGACGATGCTGGGGAGGATGATGAGGATGGGGATGATGCTGATGATGATGAAGAAGACGAAGAGGAGGATGCAGAGGCAGAGGGGGATTCAGGATGCATTCTAGGTCACTGAATACAGTAAGCTGGCTAGGGGCGCATGAGTGGTGGCGCATGGGCCTTTCTTCTGCAGGAGTGGCGAGGTGGAGTATGAGGAGGAAGAGGAGGAGGAGGAAGAGGAGGAGGAGGAGGAAGGGTAGAGTAAACCTAGGATACACAATAATGCAGCAATCCATCCTACTGTCCCAAATTTTCTTCTCAGAAGTCCCTAGAAGTATTCCTCTCAAAGGCGGCTCGCGCTCAGCATCGCCTAACCGATCCCTGTCCCCACCGTGCCCTCCCCAGGTGGGGATAGGCCCCTCGAGTCCCGAAGGGAACAGCGTACATCCTTTCCTGAGGGGGGAGTCGGCCAGTGGGGCGAAGGCCATGCCAGTGGGGATGGGGATTGTTTAACCGATGCTCAGGGCCCCCCCTTGAATGACGAGCGTCCAGTTGGCCTGCCACTCATGCGATACCCCGTTTTGTGAAGGATCCACCCTCCATCCTTTTGGGTCGAAGGAAAGCAAAGATGTATGAGGTTGTCATGCAGGGACGTTTCAGTGATATCCTCATTTCGCAATAGATCCGCCCGCCATCCACGCGAGTGTCGCCAACTTCAAGGCTGTGATAAGATCATTCGCGGACGTCTCAGGCCGAATTGCCTTCCTGAGAGCGAACCATCATCCACCCGTGTGGCTGTTGCACAACTTGGAACTTCGGGCCCTAGAAGTTCTGTATCGATGGCCGCATCTTGAAAACGAGCCAACGTCCACTACTGCTATTCCTGCAGGATTCCAAGACGACTGTGCGCGGCGCTAAGACATGAACCCCGTACAGTGCCGTTTTTAATACATGCTCCGCGTGCGGATCATGTTTTAAAAATGAAGGGGTTTAGTAGTAAACACAACGATGAGTTCTTGCATGAATTTATTCATAAATTAATAATGTATTAAAAATCCTGTATATTAAAAAAACCCCATGTATTGAAAACTGCCCTGTATTGACGACCCCGGGCTCTCCATCCGCGTAACTGTTTGAGTTTTCACCCTCAGGACATTGCGCCGCAGGTGAGTCTCAAGTGGAACGCACGGCCCGGCCCGTGGACACGGCTGCTGTTGCGACAGGGGGGAGCCTTTATCCACGAGGACAAGTGATGGAGGAGGTGGAGGAGGAGCGAGGAGGAGCAGCGAGGAGGAGGACTGATAATGATGATGATGCTGATGATGATGATGCTGATGATGATGATCGATTGATTGATTGATCGATTGATTGACTGCTTGATTGATTGATTCATTGATTGATTGATGATGATGATGAGGAGGAGGAGGACAACGAGGGGCGCTGGCTCTTCAAAACGAGGACCCAGCACCACATGATGTTTGGGAGCAACCCGCCTGAATTGGTGAAACTTTTGCAATGCTCTGAGACGAATGTGCGCGGCGTTCAGGCGACAGCCACATTTTGAAATCGACCCGCCCTGAATCCGTGAGACTCTTGCACACGTTTAAGACGAGTGTGCGCGGCGCTAAAGCGAGAGCCACATTTTTGGAACCGCCTGCCATCCATTTGTGAAACGGCTGTCAGTTTTTAAGACTCAGGAGCGCCATAAGGAAGTCTTAGGGTAAACGCCCAGCCCGCCCTTTCGACTGCTGATGGTGATGATTGCGATGGTGATGCAGCTGCTGTTCATGATGATGTTGGTGGTGGTGATGCTGATACTGATGATTACGCTGATGGCTGATATGGAGAATGGTGCTGCTGATGATGCTGATGATGATGCTGATGCTGCCGTTGATGCTGATAATGATGAATACGATAATGATGATGCCAGTTAGGCTGCTGCTGCTGATGATGCTGCTCATGTTGATGCTGAGGATGCTGATGATGATGCTGCTGCTGCTGCTGCTTACGAGGAGGATTCTGATGATGGTGATGATGATGCTGATGATGATGATGCTGATGCTGAGGATGATGCTGCTGATGAGGAAAATGAGGATGACGACGATGATGATGATGATGATGCTGATGCTGCTGCTGTTGATGATGATGATGATGACGGTGGTGGCGATGATGATGACGATGATGATGATGATGCTGCTGCTGATGATGATGATACTGATAATGATGACGATGATGATGATACTGCTGCTGCTGCTGATGTTGATGATGTTGATGATGCTGCTGATGATGATGGTGATGCTGATGATGGTGATGATGATGATGATAAGGATGAGGATGATGATCGTGATTATGATGATGCTGCTGCTGATGCTGCTGCTGCTGATGATGACGATGATGATGATGATGATGATGATGATGATGATGATGATGATGATGATGATGATGATGATGATGATGATGAT
Organism: Prorocentrum cordatum; assembly: GCA_963575745.1. Classification (NCBI taxonomy): domain Eukaryota; class Dinophyceae; order Prorocentrales; family Prorocentraceae; genus Prorocentrum; species Prorocentrum cordatum. The sequence goes on along the minus strand of CAUYUJ010006746.1, from coordinate 43,557 downwards.
GATGATGATGATGATGATGATGATGATGATGATGATGATGATGATGATGACGATGATGATGATGATGCTGCTGCTGCTGCTGCTGATGATGATGATGATGATGATGATGATGATGATGATGATGATGATGATGATGATGATGATGATGATGATGATGATGATGATGCTCGGACTTACGCCGCACCGCCGACCCCTTGGGTGTGTAGTAGATGCTTGCCAGTGGGGGCCTCGTGTGGGTCTTTTGGGGGTCTGGTGGGCCTCCTGGGTCTGGGTTGCGGGTTTGACGCCGTTCGGATGGCTGATAGGGGTCGCGGGGGAGGCTCGTCGGGAGCGTCATGGAGGCAGTTTTTGAACCTGTTGGGGGCCTCCTGGCGGCGTCTGCAGGCTTTTTGGGGGCCCTTTTGGCGCTCTCTGGGGGCCTCTTGGAAGCTTTTTGGGGACTCTTGGGGGCATCTTGGGGACGGGAGCTCGAGATGTCCGTTCGGGCTCCCCCTCGAGGCCTCCCCTTGGGGCCGTCCTCGGGGCCTCCTCGGCCGTCTTGGAGGCTTCTGGGGCCGTCTTGGGGCCCTCGTGTGCCTGCTTGGAGCCCTCTTGCGGGTCTCTTGGCCCGTCCTGGGTCGATCTTGAAGGCCGCTTCGACCTGGGTGGGCCTCGTGAGAGCAGAAGAGGCGAACGTACCAAAAATGTAAGTTTTCCTTTGGGAGTAGAGCGATTTTTGCTTCTACAAGGCCTCTTGGAACGTCTCGTGGCGACTTCTTGGAACGTCTTAGGGGCCTCTGGGGCCGTCTGGGGCCAATCTTGGGCGTCTTGGCGCGATCTTTCGGCGACTCGTGCCCCTCTTGGACCTCTTCGGGCCCTCTTGGCCCGTTTTGGGGCCCCCTGTCCCCCTATGACACGTTCGGCCAGTTCCCGGGGGGACCCCCCACCCTCCAAATCGACCGGACCGGGGTCCCGGGGGAGCGGTTTGAGGAGGGGGAAGCATGTCACACGCCGATGAAACCCAAGCGGTCGGTGGATTCTTATGATGATGACGACGATGATGATGATTATGATGATC
>CAUYUJ010006746.1:15000-37500 GCA_963575745.1 Prorocentrum cordatum | reverse complement strand
CCAGCCACTCCGTCGTGCGGTCCCGGCATAGAGTTCCGACCAGGCAGTCGCTCTGGTCCCGTCTCTCCTCTCGTGTCCGTCCTCGCCATCTTCCTGGCTGCCTGCCTCCCGATTTGGCTCATGACCTTTGTCCTGGACGTAGATCCGGGCGCCCAGCGGCGGCTCGAAGACTCGACTGCACTGACCTTGCGGGCGCCCGCGCGCTGCTGCGGGAAAAGCCCTCGCGGCCCGCGGCCGCGCAACACGGCATCGTGCAGGGCGCCTGCGAGAGCGCGGGGGGGGGCGGGGAGCGGTCGCATCTTTCGGAGGGGGGAGAGGTACCCATGACCACCTCTATCCCTTCGCGCCCGTTTTCCCGGTTTTTCGGCCTCCTGGGAGGCCCTCGTCGCCACCGCTGGACCCGCCTCGAGGGTTCTGGCCCGAGTGCACCCCTTGGAGAGGTCCGGGGACTCCCCGGACCTCTCCAGGGGTTCGCCGACGTGCACGTTCGAGAGGACGGCTGGCCTTTTCGGCGGCCGACGCACGGCGGCGCACGGGCGACGAATGCGCGACGCACCTCCTGTCGCGAAGGGGGGGGGGTCAGCACGCCGGTCGCTTTTCTGGGCCTTAACACCGGGGAGTCGGTGCCTCTGGAGCTCCCCCCTCGTGGGGGTGCGGCCTTGCAGCAGTCCAGCCGTGCTGCCGCGCGAAGGCGTCTCCGCGCTCGAGCAGGCGTGCGGAGGGGCGGGGCTTGAGCCAGGGTGGGGGTGCGGGGGCGGGGAGGGGGGCGGGGTGCGGGGGCGCCCCAGAGCGATAGAGGGGGGGGGGTCGTGGCTGGACAGACCTCCTACCCTGACACGTCGATTAGCGAATTGGCCGCTTTCGGGTTCGCGAGAGGACGTCGCGGCCGTCATTTTTGCGGGTCCAGGTCCGTCGGTTTCGGTCCCAGGCCGTTTTCACTAAAGGGAGGTTTGCTAAAGGGAGGTTTGTCCACCGCCGAGGGGGGGCTCGGGGGCGTACAGTCGAGCTTGGTTTGAGAGGGCACGGCAGAGGATGCACGACCCTTCCGAGGGCCACACTGCCGCAAGAAGGCGGAAGACGTGCGTCGCGAAGCGCGCGGCGCAAGGGTACCTTCGATTTGGCAGGGTCGAACTGCGAATCAAACTTTGCTGGAGGTGCCACAGAAGCTCCTACTGGAGTTTCTTCATGTCGATGCGATTTTCTCATCGGAGGGCAGACAAGAGACTGGGATTGGGTCAACAAGGAAACCATGTCGTGCTCGATGCTTCGGGGGCCCCAGTGGCTTCGCAAGAAGCGAGATCAGTGGAAACGCACAGGCCTGACACTCACCTACCGCCGCCAGGACGCTGGCAACTGTGGCAGATGCATCGCATCGTGTTTGCATTTCAGGGTTGGACAACGTGTTTTTGGTTTCGATACGATGTAAGTTCCAGTGATGTATGTCTGGTTGAAGTAACCACTATCGTCCGCTACCTGGTAGACCTATCTCAACTTCTATGTAGGTTACCTCACAGTGGAAAGACCAGGGTAGAAACTGGCAAACAGTCTTGGGTCCACTTAAGAAGATGTTGCCTAGACCGCTGGGTGTCGGCTGCCGCGATGCAGCGATGGCGCAGGCCAATCAAAGTGTTTGAAAGCTGCGCAACTGGCTCTTGCATTTTGACGAAGGGGTTGGAGATCGGCCGTGATCTTTTATCATGTTTCAATCGGATGTGTTGCCCTTGATGTTTCGTGCGAAGCTTTTTAACGGCCAGTCTAGGACATGTGCTTGGTCAACCTAATCGTGTCTGTATCTGCAGGAGACGAGCTTCTTACCACTTGGGCCTCGATGCAATCGTCCTTGTCGACGTGGACTAACTCAGCCGGTGCTTTCCATCGTTTTCAGCTTTGCCGGATCCCGTTCTGACCTGCATCAGGGGGTTTAGCATGAAAGGATCGTGCGCCAGTTCGAGGGGCATTTCGCACTAGCAGTCATGCTTATCATCTTGTGCATGTTGAAGGAAACGTGAGTACTAGTTTGTGACATGTCTTCTTGCCTGTAGCTGCGACTGGCTGCCTTCAGCCGGTTGGGCTCGAACTGTTTTTTATTTGTTGCGGGCGTTTCCGCCATGATCCATTTGTTCAACTGCAGCAAGGACGCTCTCGATCTCGCTCTGTCGCGCCACCAGTCAACTGCCTGCCATCCTTGGAGGGCGGCGGGAGAAGCCGCCTTGAGGGGATTCGTTTGATTTTCGTGATATCTTGCAACACCATCATTTTGAGGCTTGGCGGACGTGTGCATTTTGCTCTTAGCCAAGTTCGACCAGTTCTATCATCATTTCCCCAATCACTTTTACCTGCAACCTTCTGGAGACGTGCGTGTTCGCTTCAGCGAAGGTCTTAATGAGCACCTCTTCGTGGTGTGTGCAGCCTGCACATCCAGGCTCCGTCTGGCTCCGCATGATGAGAGCAACGGCGATCAGGAAATCATCAACCTGCCGTGCACAGCGTGCAACGGGCTGGCGAAGCTCTGTGGCCAGATCAGCTGCAAGCACCTGCCACCTCCTTTGCGTGCCTCAACCCGGTACCTTGTTGCCATTCCCCACTGTACCTTGATATCGACTTCCGCTAGCTTCGTGCCACTCTTCAGTGCGTGTCGGTCCTGAGAGTCCACCAGCCCAGCGGTGCGCATCATCCTCTCCAAGCCCATCCTTCTCATTCTCATGAGCTCGCCCACTCTTACAGTCGTCTGTTCTTCTCGTGCACTCTTCATCTTCCCACGATTCATTTCTCCACCTCCTTTGTCGTGCTGTGCCTTTTCGTTGTCCTTTACAGCCATCCTACTCTGTTTCGTGAAATTAGTCGTGGGCTGCCTTGCTTGTGCGGACCAAGTTAGGATCGAAGACGCCTCCAGCGAATCACCGACCCCCCCTGCCTTTTTGAAAGCGCCTCTGTGGCCGAACGTCGCGGCTAGAGCTCGGCTAAGCTATCGGACTATGTGTTCCACCAGCCGTTGTGGAAACCCTTCGGTGAAAACGTGGGGAACGAAGATGAGGAGAGGGAGGAAGAAGGAGGCTGTCTCATGGGAGCCTCTTTGGGCACTCTTTGAGTGGCCTCTTGGAGGCCTCGGGGGTCTCCTTGGGTCTCTTTGGGGCCTTTGGGGCCTTCTTGAGGGCCTCTTTGGCTGTCTTAGGGCGTTCCTGGCCCGTCTGACGCCGTCGGGAGCCGTCTCGGGGGCCACTGTGGGTCGTCTTGGGGCCGTCCTGGGGCGCTTCAGGGTCGTTTTGAAGGCCTTCTTGGGCGTCATGGAGCCGTCCTGGGGCCATCTTGGAGGCCTCTTGGGCGCTCTGGGGGTGGCCTCTTGGACCGTTTCGAAAGACCAACAAGAAGAACAACCAACCGAACAAAAAAACAAATGCGAAGCTCTCTCAAAACCCAATGTGAAATCAATCAGTTTGGCCTTTTCGGGCCTCTCTGGAGGGCCTTCGGAGGCCTCTTGGGCCGTCTTGGAGGCCTCTTGGGGGACTCGAGTCGTCCTGAGCCGTCTTGGAGCCATCTTGGGCCGTCCTGGGTGCCTCTTGGGCTGTCCTGGGTGCATCTGGGAGCCCTCTGGGGCTCTCCTGGAGCCGCCTCGGCCGTCTCAGAGGCGTCTTGGAGGCATCTCGGAGGCCATGGTCTGGCCCACCCGGGCCGTCTTGGAGGCGACTTGAGCCACGAGAGGCGGATCTTCGGCGCGGCTTCCCGGGTGGCCGCGGCCCCAGCCGAAGCTCCAGGGGGAGGTTTGAAGAGAACCAGCAGCCACCTGAGGCTCAGCACGCCAAGCGCCCTCTGGCAAGACCACAGGGGGCGGCAGATGCCCCAGTCGTTCTGAACCAGCGCGAGGGCGCTGAATGTCACGACAATTTCTGAGAATTTGAAAGACAGCATCTATTGAGACATCCTGCGGATACCCTTGGTGCAAAGAAGCCTTCGGCCTAACCCCGCCACCGTGCCCGTGTTTGGGCAGGAGGCCTCTTCGATCTCTCTCTGGGGGTCTCCTGGGGCGCCACTTGAAGAGGCCGGTTCGGGGCCCCCTCGGGGCTTCCTGGGCCCCCTTTGGTGCTTCTTGGGGCCTCTTGGGGACCTCCTTCGGGGCCTCCTTGGGGGCCTCCAGGCGATCTCAGAGGCCATGCTGGGGTGGGGGGCTCGAAGTGTCAGTTCGAGTTCTCCCCTTTGGGGCTCTCTTGGGGCCATCTTGCGGGCCTCTTGGGCCCTCTTGGTGCCCTCGGGGGCCGCCTTGGGGCGTGGCGACTCCTCAGGAAAGGATACCGTGAGGAAGACCACGAGGGAGATGATCAGGACGACCGTGAGGGAGACCAGCAGGGAGACCGCAAGCGAGACCATCAACGATACCATGCGGGAGACCATGCGGGAGAGGCCATACGGGAGACCATAAGGGGGAGACTATACGAGAGACCATGCGGGTGACCCTGCGGGCACCCTGCGGGAGCCCAGGCGGGAGACCATACGGCGGTGGACTCTGCGCGAGATCATGCCGGCGACCGTGTGGGAGACCACGGGCCTGGTCCACCGAGCCACCGATGCGGGATCCAGAGGACCCCACATCTGGTCGTAGAACCAATCTACACACATATATATATATAGGACCCTCACAAACAAGTTGTGTCAGGGATATGTCCGTCCACAGCGGAAGGCACTTCGGTGAGGTTTGCCTCTTGAGGCCGGCCTCCACGGCCTGCAAGACGACGCAGTGTGTTCTCAAAAGGGGTCCCGGGCGTTCCCGGAGACCATCTCGTGCCGTGTTGGAAGTTTAGAGTCCCAGCCAGGAGAAGTCACGCGGGGGGGCCCAAAAGTTATGCGGCACGCCCGGGGGCCCTTTAAAGACTGCATCACAAACTTCGATGCAGATGCCTCGAAGGGACCTGAGGGCACTCTACTCACTGCCTAGCGGCACGATAGCGCATCTAGCTTTGCAGTAGTGCCTTGAGCGCTCTGCAGCGGACCGTACATAAAAGTGCGCCCTCTCGTGCTTCTGCTTCTCCACGGGCACTTGACACCCAGCTTCATTCCGAGAGGAGCACGCGATAACACATTGCCGCCAAACTAATGGTGCATTCAGACCATGCACCGTGCCGTCGTTGCTTCGTCGACGTTGCCGTTATGGAGTGTTTCTTTGCACTTGTCCGCAGATTTTCCGATGTAGTTAGTCGACTATGCCGAGTCCCTCCCCGGCTTGGCCTCTTTCATGCTTCCCGTTGGTTCTCCTTCAGAATTCCTCCTCCCCGTGCCTCACCTACTGCTTGATTTCCCCACTGCGAGGAGGTGTGGGATGGGGTGGAGGAGGAGGAGGAGGAGGAGGAAGATCAGGAGGAGGAGGAGGAGGAGGACGAGGAGGAGGAGGAGGATGAGGAGGATGAGCCCAGGAATGGAGAGACGAGGGGATGAGAGGGGAATGGACGAGGAGGGAAGGGGGAGGGTATTGACGAGAAAGTGAAGGGGGATAGGGAAGAGGATCAGTGGGGGAGGGTACGGGATGTGGGTAATTCTAGAGTAGCGCTGACGCACCTGAGCGTAGGCGTAAGCCTGTGGATGACGATTGTGGCTCATGGGCTCACCCATCCTTGGAAGTCTATGCTCGTCAAGGTCGGAGAAGCCAGCCTTCTGAAGATGAGCCTGGCACACGTGCCGTAGTCGACAGTCTGTCTGTGCCATACGCATACCTCGTGACAGCCAGCACCTCTGCTTAGGAGAAGACGGAAGAGGACGAGGAGGAGAAGGAGGAGGAGGACGAATCTGTGAGGGGAATAATGGGAATAGACTTTCTAGACCCGCCTGGAGCCCGCCAGAATCTTCGAGACCTTCCTTCCTCCTCTTCCTCCTCCTCCTCTGCGAGGAAAAGACAGTGGAAAGAGGGGGGTGAGGAGGAGGAGGAGGAGGAGGAGGAGGAGGAGGAGGAGAAGGGGGAGGCGGAGGAGGAGGAGGAGGAGGAGGGGGAGGAGGAGGAGGAAGAGGCGGAGGAGGAGGAGAAGGAGGAGGAGGAGGAGGGGGGATGATGAGGATGAGGACGATGATAAGAAGGGGAGGAGCAAATGGCGGAGGAGGAGGAGGAGGAGGTTGACAATGAAGAGGAGGAGGAGGAGGAGAAGGATGAGGAGGAGGAGGAGACGGAGGAGGAGGCGGAGGAGGAGGACGAGGATGATAATGATGATGAGGTTGCTGATGATGATGATGATGCTGATGCTGGCGATGATGATGGTGCTGATGATGAGGATTCTGATGTTGTTGATGATGCTGCTGATGATGATGATGACGATGATGATGATGCTGATGCTGATGCTGATGCTGATTATGATGATGATGTTGATGATGATGAGGATGATGAGCATGATGATGATTATGATGATTATGTTGATGCTGATGGTGCTGATGATGCTGATGATGATGATGCTGCGGCTGATGATGACGACGACGATGATGATGGTCATGGTGATGATGCTGCTGATGCTGATGATGCTGATGATGTTGCTGCTGCTTATGATGACGACGATACTGATGCTGTTGCTGCTGCTGATGATGATGGTGAAGATGATGCTGCTGTTGATGATGAGGATGATGATGCTGAGGATGATGATGATGATGCTGATGATGATGATGATGATGATGATGATGATGATGATGATGATGATGATGATGATGATGATGATGATGATGATGATGATGATGAGGAGGAGGAGGAGGAGGAGGAGGAGGAGGAGGAGGAGGAGGAAGAGGATGAAGGGTACGGGATCATGGGAAGGAGGAGGATGAGGATGAGGAGGAGGAGGAGGAGGGGGAGGAGGACCAGTGTAAACCCAAGACTCGTCAACGCAACGACGTTGGAATGAACCCTCCCTCCAGGCTCCCTCTTCTTGCGCACCATACAGGGGTTCATTTCCACTGAGGGAAGAACCCGTTGGGAGACCCGCTAAGCGCGCCAAAGCACTATTCTCGGGACCCCAGCGCCACGAATCAACTTCATTGTCGCGTCTTGACGATCCTGAGCCGTGTCAGAACATTCTTGGGGCGTCAACACCGCAAATTCACATAACGGTGCCCCCCTGACAGTCCTGAATCGTTCCAACAAGCGGTTTCTGGCACGTTGACCATGGAAATCCGTGAAGCTCTTGCACATGTTTCATACGAATGTGCGCGACGCTAAAGCGAGATCACAAGTGTGAGAAGGACGCCATACATCCATGAACTTCTTGCAATTTGTAAGACGAGTGTGCGCGGTGCTGAGGCGCGAGCCACATTTTGAAAACGGCCCGCCCTCAATCCGTGAAGCTCTTGCAGATTTGGAAGACGAGTCTGCGAGGCGCTAAGGCGCGAGCCACATTTTTTAAATCGGCCCGCCCTCAATCCGTGAAGCTCTTGTAAACTGTCAAGACGAAGGTGTGCGGCGCTAGGGCGGGAGCCACATTTTGAAAACCGCCCGCCCTCAATCCGTGAAATTCTTGCAAATTGTCAAGACGAATATGTGCGGCGCTAGGGCGGGAGCCACATTTTGAAAACCGCCCGCCCTCAATCCGTGAAGTTGTCGCCAATTTTACGCATGAGGATCCTGAGTGGTAAGGAAGTCTCAGGCAAAACGTCCGGCCCGCCCTTCCGACTGGCCTCGGGGTGCGACAGGGAGGGGTTATGGATAAGGAAAGGGAATGGGGGAGGAAAAGGAGGAGGCAGGACGCATATGGATTCCGAGCTGCCTCTCTTGCAGTGGCCCCAGGCCCTGCGAGGATCTGTGCAACAGGCCGCTGGGAAGGAGCCCGCCGCTGCGCGACGCTCGTGGCCCTCCTTACAGGGAAGCTGGAAAAGGTGGCCTGGACCAGAACTCCCACTCTTTCCAGCCCTGGCCAGTCCCCCCTCGTTTTTTCCAGCCCCGACGACCTCGTTCCAACCTTTTCGGGCTCGTTTCGGCCCCCGTCAGTTTTTTCCAGCCCCGGACGCTTCCATTGTCATGGAATTTTCAGCTGCCACTCTTCCAGCTTCTCTGCGCATTCCCCACTCGTATCCCTTTAGCGCTCCTCTCCTCCTCCGCCTCCTCGGGGATCGAGGTTCGAGGGTCTGGGAGAATCAATCGTCGAGATTTCTGGGCGTTTCTGGCCCCTTCTGGGCCTCTGGAGGCCAGACACGCGACCTTTGACGACTTCTGGAGTCGGCCACCTGGTCTGGCAGCTGTTACGGCTTTTTGTTGCACCTCATTGTCTAACACCGCTCTTCGGTGATTCAGTGGCCGCCAATTCACACCAGACTGCTTGCGCTTCAGTTTATTTCGAGTTGAGTAGCCTCCTCGGTTTTCTGGCCGCTGCACGGTTCGTTTGGACTCTCACCCATCGCTGCATTCTTCAGTGTGCGACGCTTCGTGCACTGTGCCTTCGACGATGCTCGATCGCCGTTAGCACTTCCAGCTGCTGCCCGCGCCGCTCTGGAGGACCCTCTGCGCCGCCGGCTCGAAAAGTGTGCGTGTGTGTTCTTGGAGACGCTGCTGTCCAGCGCGCACCATCAAGGTCGACCCTGCCGGAGTGGATCCCGCCTCTGGTCAGGTCGTCGGGGCGGATCCTCCCCCCAGGCCCCACCGCAGCCAGCGGCCCAAGCGCAGGCAGCGGAGCGGGCCCCCGGCGGGGGGCGGAGCCGGCGAGGCGTTCCCGTTGCCTGGACGATCGCTTGGCTCGCGAGCCTGGCGCCCGCGGTCGCAGGCCCGCTCCCCGGGCGCTCCCGCCGGGCCCGCGAGCTCCGTCAGCCGCGTCGCCAGCACTGCGCCGAGACAGGGCTCTTGTTGCTGACCGCCGCGCTCAGCTTGGGCAGCTCCAGACCGCCATGTGGCGTGACTTCTCAAGCGGCAGCGGGTGAAGCAGGCCGATCCCTGGCATTGCCCCAGTGAGTTTTTCACCGCACTCCTCCAGAGCGCGTGCACTGCCCAGGCGGTCCCACCGCCCAGTTGCCCCCGCGGCGACGACCCCGTCGCTACTTTATCGCCGCATGACCTTCTGGCGCGCCTCCAGAACGTCCGGGCCCGCGCCGGGCACCCGACATTTGGCGCGAATTCTTGACGCTTCGCGTATAACCCCACTACCGACCTGACCGACACTTGGAAGGTGACGTCGACTCCCCGTGAAGTGGACTTGTGTCGGGTCGCCGACGAGCATAGGGTGCTCCGTGAGTGAGTCCGCCTCTTTTCCGCTCCGCTCTTCTGTTCCCCCCCTCAAGTCTTCCTTGTTTTGTGCAGGGGATGCGCCTGCCGGTTCTATTTCTGGTCGGCTGTTGTTAGGACAGTCGGTCTAATGTTCTGGCCTGGTCTCGCTGTCGTCCTGCTCTGCATTTTGCACGTGCGTGGGTTGGCGCCCTATTGGCGGCCTCTACCGTTCGTGGCCTGGCCCTCCCTAATTATCTGGCATTGCGCCTCTTCTTCCTGCCGAATTTGTCTTGAGCAGTGTCTGCCCCTGCCGGTCGGGTCGGCTGTTGTTAGGACAGTCGGTCACTCTGGCTTGCTGCCCTGTTCTGCGTGTTGCACGTGTGTGGGTTGGCGCCCTCTTGGCGGCTTCCTCCAGTCGTGGCCTGGCCTTCACTAATTATCTGGCATTGCGCCCCATTGCCTTCTGACACGCCTTTTGGACTTTTCCTTGCGGGCCGCCGAACAAACAAGCATAACACCACTAGCGTCCGTAGCCAGGGAACTTTTGGCTCAAGTCATCGCCCGGGGGCGTTCCTTCCCCTGGGGTCGGGGCTCAAGGTTGGCCGGCACGGCGTGGGCGGTGCCGCCCTGACGCGCTGCCGCCGGGCCGCCGTGGAGTCCCCAGCGTCGCGGAGGCGGCGGCAGCGGCGGCTCGCCCGGGAGCGCGCGGTGCTCGCTGCCGGCGCTGCAGGCGCCTCGGCCCCCGCTGGCGCCGAGGGCGCCGTGGCTGCCGTGCGCGCTGCTGGCGCCGCGGTCGCCGCCGGCGCCGCCGGTGCCGTGGCCGCCGCTGGCGCCGCCGGCGCTGCGGCGGCTGCTGGCGCCTCTGGTGCTGCTGGTGCCGCTGCTCCTGCCGCTGGCGCGGTGCGCGCTGCGGCCGCCGCGGGCGCCGCTGGCGCCGCCGGTGCCGCGTGCGCCAGGGGCCGCGCGGGCGCCGCCGCGCACGCTGCCAGCGCCTGGTGTGCCGCTGGCGCCGCGGGCGCTGCCGCCGAGGCCGCCGCCGAGGCGGCTGCCGCAGGCCTGTGGGCCGCGGCGGCCGCCCTCTCCCGCGCGGCGGCCGCCGCCGCCGCTGCGGTGACGGTGTCGGGCGGGCCGCCTGGCCCGGCGCTAGACTGCCAGCCCGTCGGCCAGCCCTGCGGCCAGCCCTGCGGCCAGCCCCGCGGCCAGCCCCACGGACAACCCAGCGGCCAGCCCCACGTCCAGTCCCACGGCCAGCCCGACGGCCAGCCCCACGGCCAGCCCGATTGCCAGCCCAACGGCCAGCCCCGCGACAAGCCCGGCAGCCAGCCCCACGGCCAGCCCGACAGCCAGCCCCACGGCCAGCCCGACTATCAGCCCCACGGCCAGCCCGACGGCCAGCCCGACGGCCAGCCCCGCGGCCAGCCTGACTGCCAGCCCAACGGCCGTCCTCCCGGAGGCCGTCAGGCGGGCACTCATACAGCTCCTCATTCCAACCGGCCTTCCTGGGGCAGCAGTGCGGTGGAGGCTGGAGAGGCGCTCGACAGGGCGCCCCCTCCTGGAGACAGTGCCCTGGCGACAGTTGGGGGCGCTGCAGAGGGCGCGCCCGCGCTGGGAGACTTTCCTCACAACACAGAGATTCAGGAGTGTGTATCGGAAAGTGCGGCCGGCACAGCCTTCAGGGAGAGCTCGGGATTGAATGCGTCGTCGTCTGCCCCGGCTTGTCGCCCCCTCCCCTTCCAGGGGGCCGGCAGGCGGACGCGCGTGCGGCTCCTCACTCCTGCCAGCGCCCCCGGGGCAGCAGTTCTGTGGAGGCCGGAAAGGCGTTCGACGCCGCGCCCCCTCTTGGGGGCAGTGCCCTGGGGACGGTCGGGGGCGCTGCAGAGGGCGCGCCCGCGCTCGGAGACGTTCCTCGCAAAATTGAGCCTGGGGAGTGTGTATCGGACAGTGCGACCGATAGCTGCTGCAGTATTCAGGGAGTGCTCGAGAGTGAACGCGTGGTGGTCTGCCGCGGCCTGTCGCCCCCCCCCTTCCTGGAGACTGGCAGGCGGACGCCCATTCGGCTGAGGCTTCGATCTTCCGTTCGTCATACTCTGAGAAGGTGACCGTTAGTCGTGGCTCTGGCAACCCTAGCAGGCCTCAGGTGGGAAGGGATCGGTCTGCAGATTGTGATCCTCACTCCTATCAGCGTCCCTGGGGCAGCAGTGCGGTGGGGGCTGGAGAGGCGCTCGACAGCGCGCCCTCTCCTGGTGACAGTGCCCTGACGACAGTTGGGAGCGCCGCAGAGGGCGCGCCCGCGCTCGGAGACTTTCTTCGCAAAGTAGAGACTCAGGAGTGTGTATCGGGAAGTGCGGCTGTAGCTGCAAAGTGCTTCTGGGAGAGCTCGAGAGTGAACGCGTGGTCGTCTGCCACAGTTTGTCGCCCCCCCCCTCCTGGATGGAGGCCGGCGGGTGGGCGCCCATGCGGCCGCTCACTCCTATCAGCGTCCCATGGGGCAGCAGTGCGGTGGGGGCTGGAGAGGCGCTCGACAGGGCGCCCCCTATTGGAAACAATGCCCTGGCGACAGTCGGGGGCGCTGCAGAGGGCGCGCCCGCGCTTGGAGACGCTCTTCACAAAATTGAGCCTCAGGAGTGTGTATCGGGAAGTGCGGCTGTAGCTGCAACAGTCGTCAGGGAGTGCTCGAGAGTGAACAGGTGGTCGTCTGCCGCAGGTTGTCGCCCCCCCCCCCCCCCTCCTGGAGACCAGCAGGCGGGCGCCCGTGCGGCCCCTCACTCCCATCGGCGCCCCTGGGGCAGCAGTGCGGTGGAGGCCGGAGAGGCGCTCGACAGCGCGCCCCCTCCTGGAGACTGTGCCCTGGCGACAGTTGGGGGCGCTGCAGGTGGCCCGCCCGCGCTCGGAGGCGTTCCTCGCAATATTGATATTCAGGAGTGTGTGCTGGAAGGTGCGGCCGTTAACTGCAACAGTCTTCATGGAGAGCTTGAGGGTGAACGCGTGGTCGTCCGCCTCAGCTTCCCCTTCTGGAGGCTGGCAGGCGGGCTCCCGTGCGGCTCGCCCCAATCGGCGTCCCTGGGGCAGCAGTGCGGTGGAGGCCAGAAAGGCGCTCGACAGCGCGCCCCCTCCTGGGCGCAGGTCCCTGGCGACGGTCGGGGTTGCTGCAGGGGGCGCGCCTTCGCTCGGAGACGTTCCTCACAAAATCGTGCCTCAGGAGTGTGTATCGGAAAGTGCGGCTGTTAGCTGCAACGGTCTTCAGGAAGTGCTCGAGATTGAACAGGTGGTCGTCTGCCGCAGCTTGTCGCCCTCCCCTTCCTGGAGACTGGCAGGCGGACGCCCGCGCGGCTGGGGCTTCGATCGATCGTCCGACGTATTCTGAAAGGGCGAGCGTTAGTCGTAACCGTGGCAACCCTAGCAGGCCTCGAGTGGGAAGGGTCGACGGGGAGAACGATGGGGCTTCGGTCAGCCACGGCGTGTCGGCCCCTCCCCCTCCTGAAGACTGGCGTGCGGACGCCCATGCTGTTCCTCACTCCCATCGGCGTCTCTGGAGCAGCACCGCGGTGGAGGCCGAAAATGCGCCCGAACGCGCGCCCCCTCGTTGTGACAGTATCGAGGCTACAGATGGGGGCGCTGCAGAGGGCACGCCCGCGCTCGGAGACGCCCCTCTCAGAAATGAGGGTGCGGCGCGCCTGGCTCCTGGATGTGCGCGCGGACTACAGACGGGCGCGTCTTCGCGACCGGCGCAGACGCTCCGACCGACGCCCCCGAGGCCCCCGCCCCCGTGGCTGACCGCAAGCATCGAGTCCATTGCCTCGAGAGCCTGGGGCTGTCGTTGCGCCGTGTTGAGGGCGAGACGCCGCGACGCCCCGCTGTGACTCCGCCCGCTGCCGCCTCTGGTGCCTTCGCAGACCCCCCGATGGGGGGCCGCGGACCAGCCCTGCAGAGGCAGGACATCGAAGCCATCCGCCAGCTCGTCTCCTTGTAAGTGAATCCACCCGAGTGGATGGCGAACCTCCGTCCTCCCCTCCAGAAGCTTGGGCCTCGCCAGAGAAGGCGACTTGCGTCCCGGCGACAGGGGCAGTGTCGGAGAACGTGCATGCACCTGGTGCGACCGGCTGTGCCCCCACATCTGGCGATAGTCTCGCGGCGGCAGACGCCGGAGGCCTGCGACCAGAACGCGTGGCGGCGCAGACAACCGGGCCAGGGGCAAGCGGGGCCGAGTGGAGAACCAGAGTAGCATGCGGAGCAGGCGCTGGAAGAGCCCGATGAGCAGGAGTTGCCCGCCGCTTACGGGGAGGGCGCGGAAGTGGCGCATGCGCAGGAATTGGAGCACGGGCCTGAACAGGAACAGGCAACCGCCCGCCGCCGCGCCCCCTTGGCTGCCACTCCTCGCCCTGGCCCTCCCTATCTGGCCATGTCGCGAGCTCGAGCGCCGAGGAGCGACGGCAGCGCGGCCGGAACGCGACCCCAGCGCGGCTGCCTGGCAGCGGATGGACGCCTTGCCTGGCCCCCGCGAACGGCGACTTTCCAGTCTCCCCGCCGCCCGCAAGTCGAAACCTGGCCCCCAGCTACGCCGAGCGCGCTGGCGGGTCTGGCAGACGACAGACAACAGGCGGCGGGCGCGCCAGCAGCCGCAGCAGCAGCAGAAGCAGCAACAGCCGCCGCGCCAGGGATCAGCCACCCCTCCCCGCCCTGGGTGGCGATGCCCGCCGCGCGCCAGTGGCCAGAACCCGTGGGCCCTGACACGGGACAGCAGCTGTATAAGGCTGAGGTTGGCGGCGTCCAGTTGGGCCCCCCCCGGGGGGGCCCCCGGCAAGACGATGAGGCGGCTTCAAGTCACCCTGGGGGCGATGTTCACAGGCGCCTGGCCCGCGTTCGCCAAGCAGCGCGCCGCGCGCGGCGCCAATGGCGCGCTCGACCCGCTACGGCACGACCAGCAAACTTGCGTCAACTTCCTGTCCTCCTTCCGCAGCTACAACTGCGATGTGCGGGCCGTGAACGACGCGCTGGACCTCGGCGTTGACTGGGCTCAGCTGCGGCAGCGATACCTGGGTCGCAGTGGCGGCGCGGGCAGGGGGCGCCGGGCGGCGAAGGGCCACGCCGACGGCGCGCGCCCAGGAAGGGCAAGAAGCAGTGGAAGGCCGTCAGCTCCAGCTCTGAGGGCGCGCCCGCCCTCGTTGCGCACTAGTCGCCCGCCGCCGCCTGGCTGTGTGGCCGCTCGTGCGTCTCAGTCGACCAGCAGTGCGACCTCAGGCAGCACGGCCACGACCAGTACCGTCTCGAGCAGTGCGACCTCCATGGCCACCTCCACGCTGGGCTCCACGACTACATTGTGCTGCAGCGTGGGCTGGGTCGAGGCGAGCTGCGCTGCGTCGGGCCTTTTGACTTCGTGCCCTGGGGCGCTCTCGCCGCGGCTGGATCCTCGTCGAAATTCTGGTCGCTTCGCCTTCCTCGCGGGAGGTGGGGCCCCTGCCCAGTGCTCCGAGATGCATTCTGGAAGGGCGACCGTTAGTCGTATCCTGGCAATCCTGGCAGGCGCGAAGATCAGCGGACAGGGCTGACAGTGCGACGGGACAGGCGGACACCCCTACGGCTCCTCTTTCATATCAGCGCCCCTGGGGCAGCAGTGCGGTGGAGGCCGGAAAGGCGCTCGACAGCGCACCCCCTCCTGGACACAGGTCCCTGGCCACAGTCGGGGGCGCTGCAGAGGGCGCGCCCGCGCTTGGAGACGCCCTTCGCAATGTGGGGCCTCAGGAGTGTGTCCCACGCGGTCGTCTGCCGCAGCTAGTCGCCCCCCCCCCCCCCTCTCGAAGACCGGCAGGCGGGAGCTCGTGCGACTCTTTGCTCCTATCAGCGTCCCTGGGGCATCAGTGCGCGCCCCCTCCTGGAGACAGTGCCCCGGCGACAGTCGGGGGCGCTGCAGAGGGCGCGCCCGCGCTTGGCGTCGCCCCTCGCATCATTGAGCCTCCGGGGTGTGCAGCGGGAGTGGCCGTCAGCCGGAGCCGTCTTCAGGGAGTGATCGGGAGTGAACGCGTGGTCGTCTGCCGCAGCTGGTTGTCCCCTCGGTCCCCCTCCTGGGCCCCCCCCTCCTGGAGACCGGCAGGCGTGCGCTCGCGTGGCTCCTCGCTCCTATCGGTGCCCCTGGGGCAGCAGCGCGGTGGAGGCTGGACAGGCGCTCGACAGCGCGCCCCCTCCTGGAGACAGTGCCCTGGCGACAGCTGGGGGCGCAGCAGTGGGGACGCCCGCGCTCGGAGACGCCCCTCGCCCAATAGAGACCCAAGAGTGTGCTCCAGAAGCGCGGCCGCTAGCTGCGCAGCCTTCTGGGGGAGCTCAAGAGTGTGCGCGTGGTCGTCTGCCGTGCGGTCGTTAGCTGCAACTGTCTCCAGGGGGAGCTCGGGAGCGAACGTGTGGTCGCCCGCCACAGCTGGCCCCCCCCCCCTTCCCGGAGGTTGGCAGGTGAACGCCCAGTCAGCCCCTCGCTCCTATCGGCGGCCCTGGGGCAGCAGCGCGGCCGTGGCCGGAAAGGCGCTCGACGGCGCGCCCCCTCCGGGAAGCAGCGCCCTGAAGACAGTTGGGCGCTGCAGGGGGCGCGCCCGCGCCTGGGGGCGACCCCGCAGACGATCCTCAGGGGTGTGTATCGGAGAGTGTGGCTTTTAGCTGCAACAGTGTCCAGGGATTGCTCGAGAGTGAACAGGCGGTCGTCTGCCGCAGCTTGTCGCCCCCCCCCCACTCCCGGAGACCTGCAGGCGGGCGCCCGCGCGGCTCCTCGCTACTATCGGCGTCCCTGGGGCAGTGCGGTAGAGGCGGGAGTGGCGCTCGACAGCGCGCCCCCTCCTGGAGACGGTGCCCTGGCTACAGTCGGGGGCGATGCTGAGGGCGCGCCCGCGCCCGGGGGCTTTCCTTGCAAAGTGGAGTGTCAGGAGTGTGCGCTTGAAAGTGCGGCCGTTCGCTGCGACAGTCTTCAGGTAGAGCTCGAGAGTGAGCACGCGGTCGTCTGCCTCAGCTTGTCGCCCCCTCCCCCTCCTGGAGGCCGACAAGCGGGCGCCCGCGCGGCTCCTCGCTCCTATCGGCGCCCCTGGGGCAGCAGCGCGGTGGAGGCCAGAGGCGCTCGACAGCTCGCCCCATCTTGGAGACAGTGCCCTGGCGACGCGTGGGCGCGCTACAGAGGGCGCGCCTGCGCTCGGAGACGTGCCTCGCAGGTTAGAGCCTCGAGAGTGTGTGTCGGAAAGTGCAGCCGCCAATTGCTGGGGAAGTGAGGTTCTCGTGTTGGGGTCGTGCAGCCGTTTGCCGCAGTCGCCCATGCGCGCCCCTATCCTTCCGGCCTCTCACGACCGGGCCCAGTCACCGCGCAGACCGATAGTCACCCCTGGCAGTATTTCCATCCCGCCTTCCCCCCTCTTCGCAGACAGTGCGACGGTTCGTCGTCCCTGGCAGTGGCCCCGACGCAAGGCGCGCCCGCGGCTTGGAGGCTTCCGTCGCGTGCTTGGCGAGTCAGAGCCCCCTGGTGGGGGCGTGCTGCCTTCGGCCGCAGTCGCCCGCGGCGCCTAGCCAGCCTCCCGCCCTTGTGGGTCAGGCCCCTGGCGCTGTCTCACTCGGCGCGATGCCCTGGCTGGGGCGAGGCGCAGTGTGCCATGCGCGGCGTGCCCGTGTGCCATGCCAGTGCTTGCCCTGGCCTTCGCCGCGCCTGGCTGCTGGCCCAGCGTCGTCCGGTGTCGGTCCCTTCGCGGCACCTGTCTCGGCCTCCTCGCCCTTGGGGACTCGGCCCCCGGACGCCGTCCATGCCGGGTGCGCTGGCCCCGCTGGGGCGGGACACGGCGTGCGTTGCGGCCTTGGCCGTTGCTGTAGTTGTTTTCATTCCAGCCCTTGCTCGGACCTGGCCGCGGCCTGGCACTGGCCCCCCCTGGCCTTGACCGCGCCTGGCAGCTGCGCGGTGCAGCCCCCCGCTGCTGGCCCAGTGTCGTCTGGGGTCGGCCCCGGCACGGCACCTGCGTGGCTCGGCCTCCCCGCCCTTGGGGAACTGGCCCCCAGTCGCCGTCAGTGCCGTTTGCGCTGTCCCCGCTGGGGCGGGGCGCGACGTGCCTTGCGGCCCTGGCCGCTACTGTAGTTGTTTTCACCTTGGCCATTGCGCCGACCTGGCCGCGGCCTGGCTCGGTTTCCTTGGCTCTGGCCCCTGCGCGACGTCTTCGACTCACGCGTCTTGACAATTTCCAGCGTGAGTGCTTGCACTTCTCTGGCCTCCAGTCACCGTCTTGCCTGGCTGTGTCTGGCTCCCCTTCGCTGCAGGCGTTTGGGCTCAGGTCCCCTCGGTCCTCGGTGGATGCGTCCGTCCCTCGCGCCTTTGGCTTTCTTTCTGGTCCGTGGAGCCAGGTGAGGCGCCCTGGCGTTCAGGCGACGTGCGTTCTGACCAGTTCCGGCACGATTGCTTGCACTTCCCTGGCTTCGGGTTTGTCAGCTGGCCCTATTGGGATACTGGTCCGCCGGTTCACTCAGGAGTGGTTCAACCTTCTTGATCGGCCAGGCGTGTCACCTGACGGTCCGCTGCCCTGGTCTCTGGCGCCCTGTGGCGACAAGGTCCAATTCACGTGCCTGGTGATTCAATTCCCATCGTACTCGCACGTCTGCAGCTTCCTGGCACCCCCTGCAGCTTGCTGTGTCCGGCCTCGGCGCAGCTCAGCCCCGGCACCGCTGCTTCCCCCGGCGGTAGGTCTGGCCTAGCTCAGCGCGCGCGCGCCGGCAATTAGGTTGCTCGTAGCCCGAGCCAACTCTGCTGACGCCGCCGGCGCCTTCGCCTGCGGCTGTGACAAAAAAAAGTAACCCCAGTAGCCCATCCAGAGACGATGCCCCGAGGAGTTGCCTCGATCAGGAAGTGGGCAGCACACGAAGGAAGGGTTCCTCTTGGAGCGCTCTGGGGTGCCTCGGGGAGCCTCTTGGGGCCTGTTGGGGGTCTCTTCGGGGCCTCTTGGAGGCCTCTTGGGCGCCTCTTGGGGCCTCCTGGCCGCTTCTTGGGGCCCTCTTGAGGTGCTTAGGGGAGCCTTGCGAGCTCTCTTGGGGCCATTTTGGAGGATATCGATCAACAAAGATGGGAGCTCTAATTACGACCCCCCTCGGGAACCTCAGAAATCGCCTCTTGGGCCCCTCCTGGGGCGCTCTTGGAGAGCTCTTGGGCGCTCTTGGGGCCGTCTTGGGCCTTCCGTGGGCCTTTCCTTAGGGCCCTCATGGGCTCTCTTGGAGCTGTCTTGAGGCCTTCGAAGACCATCGGAAGCGGACGTGCGAGAAGGCAAAACTCATTGATTTCCATAGTTTTTGAAGGACTTGTTGCATCGTGGTGGCCTCCTGGGGAGGTTCCATGGCCACTCGGAGCCGTCTTGGAAAGGTCTTGGGGCCTCTTGGGGCCTCTTGGAGCATCTTGGGAGCCATGTTGAGCCATTTTGGTCTATGTTGGGCCATCTTGGAAGTCATTGGGCTCTCTGGGGCTCTCCTACAGCCATTTGGGGCCATCTTGGAATCTCCGTCCAGGAGAGGGGGTAAGGGGGAGAGGGGAAGAAGGGGTTGGAAGAGAAACCTTTTTAGACAAGCTACGCCCAGAGGGCTGGTGGGATTCCTCACCACAGCTTTCCTGCCAGGCTCCTTCGCGCCTCACCTCGACCCCAAGCTCAACCACCCCGAGTTTGTGGGCGCGGTCGTGGGCGGCTGGGAGTCGCACTGGCTGGACGACTGGAGGATTCTCGAGTGCTCGCAGCAGCGCGAGCTCGCCAACCAGCTTCTCAGCGCACAACCTGGGGGCGGCCGCCGGAGTGCCTTGTGCTGCGCAGCCCCTCCCAGCTCGGCATCTTTATCCCCCGGCCCGGCTGCAGCAGAAACCGAGGGCGACACTTCTGCCCCAGCGCGGTGGATGCTCTGTGCAGACCAGTCTGCCGCACCTTCGGCTCCGCCGCAGCCACCCTCCGCTCCGCCACAGCCACCAGTGTCCCGCCGCTACCCGGCGCTCATCGGTGCTGCTCCTTCCCGGGGCGCCGCGCCAGCCCCGACCAGGGCGGCATACGCCGGCACCTCCCCAGCGGAGGTCTGTACCATGCCCTGGCGCGTCTGGCCCAAGCTTGGCTGCGAGCCTGCCCAGCCCCTGCCGACGCCACCTCCCCCGTCTGCCGCGCCGCGCTCACCGCGGGCCCTGAGGCACTCCCAGTCCCGCGAGCGGCCGCTGCCGGGCGCCAGAGACAAAGGGGCACCAGCCCAGGCTGCCGCCCCCTCCTCCGCCGATCACCGAGCGCGTTCCAGCACTCGCAGGGTGGCTATTCGCACACGTTCACACAGAAACACGTGCTTGCCTCGATGCAGTGGGTCGTAAGTCCTTCTCGGCGGAACCAGGCCATTTGCGAGTAGCTACCTTGCGAGTAACCGACGGACGCCCAGGCCAGCGCCCTGCCTCTCCGGTGGGTGCCCCCCCAGTGGGCCGCGCGGCGCGCGGGCGGCTGGCTCTGGCTGGAGGCCTTCGCTTCCCAGAGCCTCCGCCTCCCTGCCTTGTTATGCGCGCGGTCGCCCGCGCGAGCTGCCCCTCCCCCCCCTTGCCCAGTGCAGCTCCAGGCGCACCGCGTCCCTCGCCGTCGCCCGCACCCCGGCGCCGTGGACCCCCCTGGCGCGGGTAGCCCGAAGAAGGAACATGCCACAAGCATAGACTTTTGGCGCTCCGCGCGGATTTCTTGGATCCGCGCTGGCCCCTGGCGTGCTCCGCGCGCCTGGGAGGGGGGGGGGTCCAGCGCAGATCCAGGACATCCGCGCGGAGCGCCAACAGTTTATGCCTCTGCCGTTCTTCTTCTCCTGGCAGCGTCACCGGTGCCAAACCTCTTCCGGCCGCCAAGGTTCGGGCGCGGGCCGACGAGCTCTGCGCTGCGCCCGAGGGGGCTGCTCCACTTGGGCAGCCGGCGCTCGCAAGGCCTGCCGGCGCTCCGCCGGTGGCCGCCTCGGCCGTGCGGCCGGGCCTTGCTCGCGGAGGGCCCGTGCCTCCTTCGCCCCACGGGCGGCCCTCGTCTGGCGCGAGTGGGCCCTCGACAGCGGTGCAGACACGGGGGAACAAAAAGTGACATAAACATGGAAACTCGGAGGTCCGCGCGGATTTCTCGGATCGGCGCTGGACCTCCCTCCCTGGCGCGCGGAGCGCGCCAGGGGCGGCGCCGGAGGCGCCGCCGGGGGGCCCCAGCGCCGATCCGAGAAATCCGCGCGGACCTCCGAGTTTTTATGTTTATGTCCTTTTTTGTTCCTCTAAGACATGGGCGAGGGCGAGGAGTCCATGTTGGACCCCGGGCTGAGCTCCACGCGGCCGACCAGCTCAGTGCGTTCCTCGTCAGCTTCCCCGCCTGGTTCGCGCGCGCGGGCGTTCAGGGGGGTCCGGCCGAGGAGCCGAGCTCTCAGAAACGCGGTCTTTTCTTTGTGGGGACTCGCCTCGGCTCCAGCGCCCTCCTCCCCGCCCGGGGCGCTGGCTAGGCGGCGACCAGCGGCTCGTCGCTCCGTCCTGCACCCTTCCGCTGGTTACAGGTCCCCGAGCACGCTTTTCGCCCAGTCTGGCGGTCGTGTTCTTGCCTCGCTGGTATCACAGGCCTCACGCGTGGCCACCACCTTCGGTTGCCTCGTCGGCACTGCCGGCTGTGTCGGTCTTTCGCGTGAAGCGCTGGCGTGCGCTCTTCCCCTGTGTCTCGTCGCTGTCGGTTCGCTTGTCGCTGAATTTTCTCATTCGCCATCCACGGCCAGGTGGCCTATGGCCGGTCGGTCCAACAGGGTCCTGGGTCTGATGGCTTGGCCGCGCGCGTTCGCTCCGTACCGCTTGCTCGACTTGCTCCGCCTCGTCGCTGCGCGCGAGGTCGCGATCGCCAAAAAGTGTGTGTGTGTGTGTGCTTGCCCGAGTTCGCGTGCGGACTGCACCTGCCGCGCTGCGACGTAAGGTGTGTGTGTGTGTGTGCGCGCGTGTGTGTGT
This sequence comes from Prorocentrum cordatum, assembly GCA_963575745.1. Taxonomy (NCBI): domain Eukaryota; class Dinophyceae; order Prorocentrales; family Prorocentraceae; genus Prorocentrum; species Prorocentrum cordatum. Next base: position 16,402 of record CAUYUJ010006746.1, on the reverse strand, counting down.
GTGTGTGCGTGTGTGTGTGTGTGTGTGTGTGTGTGTGTGTGTGTGTGTGTGTGCACCTTTCTGTGGAGTCGCTGGTCTTGGTACCGCACGGTCGGCTCGACCCAAAAAACAAACGTCACCACCCCACCTGCGGCACGCCAGATGTCCTCGTATACGTGAAGACCCCGCATGGGACTGTAGGTGGGGTGGTGGCGTTTGTTCTCTGGTCCGCCCCTCTGTCCCGCCGTCGCGCGTCGCTCCTCTGCTCCGTCTCAGCTCGTGCCTCGGGCTGTCGCAGGGGCGGTCGTTCTCCTCCCTCCGTCGCCCTGTCGTCGCTGTGGTGCCCCACCGATCCCTGATCCCCGCCCATCAGTTGCAGGGCGAGGGGGTCCTCCTCCGTTAGTTGCAGGGCGAGGGGGTCCTCCTCGTCCTCCTCCTCCTCCTCCTCCTCCTCCTCCTCCTCCTCCTCCCCCTCCTCCTCCAACTCCTCCCCCCTGCCCTCCCGTACTTCCTCCCCGCTCCCCGGGCGCCGCCCTGCTCCCCGCTCCCTGCCGCTGCGCTCTCTCCCGGGGCCGTCCCACCACCTGGGTGCGGGCGCGGGCCGCAGGGGCAGCGGCTCCCTCTCGGGAGGGGAACAGAACCACACAGACACAGTTCATCGTCGATTCCCAGGGAAACATATGGGAAGATATGGGAAGTGGGGGGGGGGGGAAGACGAAAGCCAAGAAAATGATATGGGAAACTGTGGGGAATCCTGTTCTTTGTGTGTGTGTGTGTGTGTTTATTTGTGTGTCCCTGGGCCCCTTCCTTCTCGCCTCGCCGCACCGTGCCGCCCCCGAGCGGGCTGGCCCCCGCAGCGCTGCACTGTGCCTGCCCGTCGTGCACCCTTTTTTCTGCACGCGCCGCTGCCTGTCTGCTGCCTCGCACTGGCGCGCGCTCGATGGCCAGCTGCTTACAGGGCAGTTTTTAAAACATTATTATTATTGTTGTTGTTGTTGTTGTTGTTATTATTATTATTATCATTATTGTTATTGCTATTATTATTCGTATTTTTATTTTTATTATTATTATTATTATTATGATTAATAGTATTATTATAAATATTAGTATCATTATTGTTATTATTATTATTAATGTTAGTATCATTCGTATCATTATTATTATTATTCTTATTATTATATTAATATTAGTATCATTATTAGTATTATCTTTAGTATTATTACTATTAGTACTATTCTTATTATTATTATTATTATTATTATTATTATTATTATTATTATTATTATATATATTTATCTATCTATATATATATACTAGAAAAATACAAAAGGATTTTCACACATGATTCATGTATGAATAAGTTTATGCATTAACTCATCGTTGTTTTTAATACTAGATCCCTGCAGTCTTAATATATGATTCG
>CAUYUJ010006746.1:7500-10000 GCA_963575745.1 Prorocentrum cordatum | reverse complement strand
TGACTATGAGGATGCTGCTGATTATTATTACTCTTAGTGTTGTTTCAATCAATGTATCAATGGTATTCTCAGTAGGGTCATTATCCGTATACTTTTAATCTTCGCATTCTTCTGATTTCTGATGTTGTTATGACGACGCTGAGCTGTGGCAGTTGCGATGCTGATGCTGATGACGAGGATGCTGCGGATTATGATGATGCTGTTGATGATGCTTATCATGATGAGGATAATGATGCTGACGATGATGATGATGATGATGTTGATGATGATGGTGATGTTATTGATGATGATGATGATGATGATGATGATGATGATGATGATGATGATGATGATGATGATGTTGTTGTTCATGATGATGATGATGATGATGATGATGATGATGATGATGATGATGATGTTGGCATCGCTGACGTGGATGACGACGACGGTTCTGCTTTTTATGGAGACGATTGTTCTGAGTAGGAGAAGCAGGGATGCTACAATACGTTAGCCATTCAACGTGTGCTATCGACATCCGCACGGCATGTGCAATCAAACAAACTTTGTTTTATACTTGTCTTAGAAGCTGCTCTCAGTTGTTCTCGGTGATTTTCGGGAAGAGGATTCTAAGGCGGAGGAGACTGATGAGGAGGACAAGTGTAGGGATAACGAGGATTATGATTATGGATCTGAAGAGTCGGTGGAGGTGGATGAGGGCAAGCACATCAAAACAATCAATTCCAAGCAGCCTCTTGCGCCAAACACTCAAGGAGGAGGATGGCTATCAGTCTGATGATGAAGAGGAGCAGGAGCAGGAGCTGGAGCATGAGCAGGAATTCGAAGCCAAAGGGGAGTCCCGCAGGCTGCCTGGGAAAACCGCACTCGAAGGCATGCTCTTGTAGGCTGCCGTCGCATGCCGCGCTTCCCAGTGCCAGTGCACGCGCTGTTTGAGCATGGCGCAGCCTTGCAGACGAGCTGCTCTGTTCGGCGTCTTCTTCGCTCTCGTAGTGCTGATGAATGCGATCGTGTGCCACGCACGGCCAAGGTGCACACGCAGCTCGTTCATGTTCCCTCTAAGCTGCTCCAGTACCAACGGTTGCAGAGACGGTTTGCAGACAAGGCGCGGCTTCGATTTGCATTGAGAGCCATGGTCTCCTTCTTGACAGCGTCGGCCTGGCTCGGAGGCCTCAGCCTATGAGGCATTCGGGGCCCACCCCGCGACAAGCGCTTGCGAAAGCAGAGGGGAAGCAGGCTGGGAAGAAGCAGTAGGTGGAGGAAGCGGGCTGTCAGGGTGGGTCAGGGGGAAATGACAAGGCCGTGGAGGAAGGGGCGGCAGCAGAAACCAGCAGCTGGGGTTGGCCGAAGGTCTTCGTGACTATCCACGCCCTGCTCCACAAGGCCAGCGGTCGGTCCGGCAGGGGGGCGTCATGGTGTGGCAGGTGAACGGTAGGCGTTGCACATGGCACTTCGCTGGAACCGCAGTCCGGCGAGCGTTCGGCAAGCCGCCTCCTCCGTGCGAAGGATGGGGTCGACGGCCCCCGGTTGGACCTCCGAAGGGAGAGGCCGTGCACGCCTGAACGATTCCCTCGGTGTCATCAGGGGCGACGTGAGGGGTGATAGGCTAGGCTTGAGTCGGGCCTGTCCCTCAACAGGAGGAAGATTCAGAAATAGTAAAGAAATAGTTTGCGGAGCATTTTTGAGCATTTTTGGGCATCTTTTGAGTATTTGTTGAATATTTTTTATCTTTCGTCCAAAATCCCCCTGTAGGGGGACACGCCAGTAGGTGCCTATATCGCCGATCTATCGGCGAATGTGTCGCTGATTCCAGGTCGATGCCCCGTAGACGCGCTGACGGTGTGTTAGCTATTTGCGGAGTAGGAAAACCAATTGTAGGAAGGCGTGGTGCGTGGCCAAACCGATCGTAGGAACGCGTGGTTTGTGCTTCACAACTCGCTGCGCCGTTGTCACCCGACTTCAGGCTGGGGGAGACTGCCCTCCTCCTCCTCCTCCTCCTCCTCCTCCTCCTCCTCCTCCTCCTCTGGGGGGAGCGCATCGATCCTGAGGAAGTCGCCCACCGATCGCATCGCTGTGGGGCCTGGCAGCCCACCCCGCCCCTTGGAGAGCGTGCGGCTCGGCCAGCGGGGCCTCTTTCGCCGGTCTGGCGGCGAGGCTCGCAGCTGTTCCCCTCTCGGAGCCGGTGCCCCTCCCCGCCTGCTGTTGAGTCGGGCCTGTCCCCCTGCTGTCGAGTCGGGCCTGCCCCTTGGTAGGGTGCGGCTTGGCCAGCGGGGCCTCTCGCCGGTCTGGCGGCGAGGCTCGCAGCTGTTCCCCTCTCGGAGCCGGTCCCCCTCATCGCCTGCTGTTGAGTCGGGCCTGTCCCCCTACAGGGGGATCTATTTTTCAGAGGTTGTAAAAAATAGTCGGGGGACTCTGCTGGCTATTTTTGGCACTGTTTTGGGGCATTTTTTGGGGGGTATTTTTACTGATTCGTTCAAACTCCCTCTGTAGGGGTGCAGGCCCGACC
>CAUYUJ010006746.1:0-5000 GCA_963575745.1 Prorocentrum cordatum | reverse complement strand
TCAATGCGGCACTTCCCACAATAAACACACAATCTTGTATCGCTTTATGAAGAAGGAATTTGGAGGGAGGGTTATTTGCGACATAGTTAATGCGTCTTGGGTTTACACTTGTCCTCCTCCTCCTCCTCCTCCTCCTCCTCCTCCTCCTCCTCCTCCTCCTCCTCCCCCCTTCCCTACCACACGCAAGGTTAATTGGACGGTGCCAGAGACAAGGTCAGGGTTGCAGGCCTGCTTGGTTGAGTTGCGTTCTCGTGGTGAAAAAGCGATCCGATCGATTCGACGATGCAAGCTGGTGTCTGCGCGCAACTGTCCCCGCGGATGTGCTCGGCGCGGTCGATTCGATCATGCATGCGACGCGATTCGCTCGATCGGTGATGAAATGGCAGCGAGGTGGGTGGCGCGTTCAGGCAGGCAAGGCTCAGCACGGTTCGGTCGGCGCCTCTCCAGGGAACCAGGTGGTCAGTACGTCATGTAGGGGTGGGAGCAGTGCCCGTAGAAGCCCAGGGGTTGTTTGACGAGCCGCTTGCTTGCCAGCTTGCTTGCTTGATCTGTTAGTTAGTTAGTTAGTTAGTTAGTTAGTTACTTAGTTTGCTTGTTTTTGTTAAACCGAGTTTTTGTTTGTTGGTGTTAGTTTAACATGTTTGTTTGTTTGTTTGTTTGTTTGTTTGTTTGTTTGCTTGTTCATTTGGTTTGGTTTACCAGTCGGATGCATTTCGTTTTCAGGTCTCGTGTCGCTGTGCGTAACCATCTCCTGCCTAGTAAGATGACGGATGAGGAAGATGGGAATGGATACGAGAAGCTATAGGAAAGTTAGCGGTCCCAAGTAACGGCCCCAGGACAGTTCAAAAATACGCCGTCTCCAAAACATTTGGTTGGTTTTGGTGATAGTTCCGACCAGCAATCCAAGCGCTAGCATTTCGCAACTTAGTCGGCGTGGAAGTCGTCGGCCTGGGCTCCAACCAAATTATTTGAACACGTGCAACCGAAGTGCTTCCAATGGAAGCTTGTGAGGGTTCGTGTCACTAACGTGATTCATTTTTTCCAGGCGTAGCTTGCATTTAGTCTTTCGCCAGCTGCGCTGACCACTAGCAAGTGATAGGTGCAAGCTCGCATCTGACTGCCTGGGTTGACCGTTCGGTGGTTGTGATTATTATCTGCGGGGGGTGAGGATACCTGTTCGGCTGTTTTGGGCCAGAGGGTGAAAATATCTGACTGTCTGTTTTGGGCCAGGGGGGGCGGATATCCGTAAGGGCTTCGCCACCTGCCGCCAGCCCCCTCTCTCGGAGAATGGGCCATGGAAGAGCTAAGTCATGAGGCTTTGGCGCTGTCGTGCAGCAGTATCGGAACTTCATGCGAGGCCGATTCGCAATCGGCAAAACCAACTGATCACAAGAGGGGTTACCACACAGGGCGATTGGTAAGACGTGTATGGTTTACGAGCTTGGTTACCACACCTTGGGATTAAAGGGCCGAGGGAGTACTCGCAGTTTGGGTTACCACGCCTTGCGATGGATGTGCGTGAGGGGTGGCACCGAATTTCAGAAATGTGGCAAATCCCATGTGTTTTTGGACCCTGACCCCGCGGATCTGCGTGAGGGGTGGCACCGAATTTCAGAAATGTGGCAAATCCCCTGTGTTTTTGGACCCTGACCCCGCGGATCTGCGTGAGGGGTGGCACCGAATTTCAGAAATGTGGCAAATCCCATGTGTTTTTGGACCCTGACCTCGCGGATCTGCGTGAGGGGTGGCACCGAATTTCAGAAATGTGGCAAATCCCATGTGTTTTTGGACCCTGACCCCGCGGATCTGCGTGAGGGGTGGCACCGAATTTCAGAAATGTGGCAAATCCCTTGTGTTTTTGGACCCTGACCCCGCGGATCTGCGTGAGGGGTGGCACCGAATTTCAGAAATGTGGCAAATCCCATGTGTTTTTGGACCCTGACCCCGCGGATCTGCGTGAGGGGTGGCACCGAATTTCAGAAATGTGGCAAATCCCTGTGTTTTTGGACCCTGACCCCGCGGATCTGCGTGAGGGGTGGCACCGAATTTCAGAAATGTGGCAAATCCCTGTGTTTTTGGACCCTGACCCCGCGGATCTGCGTGAGGGGTGTCGATTTCGAGCCCCCCCAGCAATTCAGACAACGCGCCCAGGGGGTGCTAAAAATCCCGTTTGGGCCTCCCCCCCTTCGCGCGGTCAATCAACTAGTTACAGTAACCAGCAAGAAGCAGAACTGTAACACTGGAAACTACAAGCTACAACTGGTACTGGAAACTGCGAACCCGTGCCTCGCAGCCTGGTGGCCCCACAAGGGGGCCGGCGGATTTCTGTCTGGCAGTTTTGGGCCAAGATTTGAGGATATCTGCCTGGTCATTTTGTGCCACGGGGTGAGGATGTCTGACTAGCAGTTTTGGGCCAGGGGGCGAGGATATCTGGCCGGCAGTTGCAGTCCAGAGGGTGAGGATATCAGGCTGGCAATTTTGAGCCAAGAGGTGGATATCTACAACATTGCACTGGCGCTTCGCGCCTTGCACCTTGGTCGTTCAGATTTGGCATGCAGGCGGAATGAGAGAGAGGTTAATCAGAGATAACTCATGGTTGCCGTTTTCCGCATCGTCGTCATGATAACAGTTTCCCTTCTCCTTCCCTCGTCTCTCCTATTTGTCTTCCATGTTCTCGCCCTGCCCAGCGAACCGTTCCCCGTCCTTCTTAGTTTTTTTTGTTGTTGTTTGTTTTTTGGTTTGTTTTTTTTTGTGGAGGCTCCTCCTAGGAGAGCCTCTTGGGGTCCTCACGAAAGATCTACAGGGGCTTCTTGAGGGTCTCTGGAAGCCTCCTGGGTGCCTCTGGGTCGGCGTCACCCCAACATACTTATACTATATGTGCGTCGCCCCCCCAGGGGCGACGCGCGCACCGAGAAATCTTATAGTATATGCGTCGTGGCGGGCGCTTTCTGGCCACGACGCGCCCTCCAAGGAGGACATGCAGTATTAGTATGTCCCTTTGCGTCCCAAATTGGGGGTCTCCCGGGGCTTCGTCGGGCCACCTCGCATTGAACCACTGTCTCCCTCAACGACCGCGTCACGATCTGGAGTGCTTCGGGGGGGCACCCTGGGGCCCTCCTGGGCCATCGTGGGGCTCTCTTCGTCCTCCTCCTCCTCCTCCTCCTCCTCCTCCTCCTCGGGCCGTCTCTGTCTTGGGGCATCTGCGGAAGCCACTTTGGGTGGTCTGGGGATGGTTTTCGGGGCCTCCTCGGCGGCCTCGCATGCCTGGAAGACCGAAGAGCCGAGCTTCAGCAAGTCGCAGAAAGTCTATCGGAGATCAATGGTTTCAAATTCCAAGGGCCTCTTGGGGGTGGGCCGTCTTCCGGCGTCTGGTGGGTGTCTGGGGCTGCTTGGGGCCACCCTTCTGACTATTTAGGCTCGCTGGCTGGGCCTGGCAGGGACGTCCAGGAGGCCTGGAAGTCCCGGGGGACCTTGAGCAGCGGCGTCATAAGGGGTCCCCGGGGCCAGGGATCTGAGGGTCTGGCCGATTTTTTGGGCGGTGTTCGGGTTTTCCCACCCCCCCAGCTTGCAAAGATTCTTGGGGTAAGAATCTGGTCATCCCCTGCTGTGAGGGTACTGCGTGTGCGGCGCCCTTGCTTCCAGGCGAGAGACACGTGCGTGCCCAGGCCCATACATTCTCAGCAGGGGGTTGCCAGCAATGCCGTCGGGAGTGTGTACGAAAGATAAGAGTCCAATGCCAGTCAATCATGCCAACGCCTCGGGGCGAGCAACACCAGTCCATCATCAATGCGTTCGTAATTCTGTGGAGCAGCTGTGTTGAGAAGGCATGCGTGAACATCAATGTGCTAGTGATTCGATTAAGCACATGTGCTGAGCAAGCATGCTGAGAGCACATGGCACTATTTGCCATGCGATTCGCAGAAGTGGAAAACACGCACACACACACCTGAAGCAAGTGAACAGCCAAACGTTTCTATTGATTACGTGCGAAGCCAGTGAAACCTTCTGTGTTTTGAATGTGGCATCCATACTTGTTGAAAGTTTTCCTTCTTCTGCGGATTCGTTTTTTTTTTTTTTTTTTTTTTTTTTTTTTTTTTTTTTTTTTTTTTTTTTTTTTTTTTTTTTTTTTTTTTTTTGTCTGATTCTTCCTACTCTTTCTTAAAATTCAATAACACATATATATATACGCATGCAGAAGCCTAGAACCCAGACTGCGTGATCTGCGGGATAGGTACTCATGGTAATGGGTGTACGCATTGATTTATACATGTTATGCATGTGTATGTCGGTGCACGCGCACGGCCGCGCCCCTATGGCTTCCCCGCCCATTGGTTTTGTGGGTTGCACTTCCTAGTGGTCGCCCGTCTTTCCATCGCTTCCCATGGCCTTTTACGGCTTCCCCCCCTCGCTGGCCTTGTGTGTCGCGCCTTCTCGTGGCCGCACGGCTTCCCGCGGCTCCGCACGGCTCTCCCCCACCCACGGGCCCTGCGTGTGTCGCACTCGCTGGCGGGCGCTTGTGGCTTCAACGGGTTCCCGTGCACGTGTGCCGCCCCGTCCGGTGGGCGCTCGGCTTCCTGTGGGTTCCAATGGGTGTGCGTCGCGCTTTGCGCTGGCCACTTGACTTCCCGTGTGTTCTTGTGGGAGATTCCTCGGCGGCCGCTTGGGCTCCTATGGGTTCCCGTGGGTGCCTGTCGCATTGTCTGGTGACCGTTTGGGTTCCTACGGGATATTACGGGTGGCTGGCGCACTGTCGGGTGGCCGATGGAGTTCCTGTGGTTTCCGCATTGCTGTGGTTGCGTCTCGTGTCAGTGGTCGTTTTGGTTCCAAACTGGAATCTGCGCACAGTTCCGCACACGTAGGGTTCAGCACATGATGCTCCATTTAGCTGGGGCCTCACACACAGTGGCCCCCACGCGTAGGGTGCCACACGCGCAGGAGTTCCACACGTTCCCACACACACTGCCCGCCCGGTCACCAGAACGAACTGTCTGGGGTCCACG
>CAUYUJ010006745.1:23170-45670 GCA_963575745.1 Prorocentrum cordatum | reverse complement strand
TTCCAGGATCCTCGAGGACTCCTCAGGAATCCTGCGGGGATCCCCAGGAATGCGTCAGGAAGCCGGAAGAATCCTGCAGGGATCCCCCAGGAATCCTTCAGGAATCCTCAGCGCTCCTTCAGGAATCGGCAGGAAGCCGCAGGCATCCTTCAGGAATCCTCAAGAATCGTCCAGGGATCGTTCAGGAATCCTTACGAAATCATTCAATCATATTCCAGGAATTCTCAAGAGTCCTTGAGGAATCCGCAGCAACCCTTCAGGAAGTACCAAGAATTCTTCAGGAATCCTCAGGAATCCTTCAGGCGTCCGTCAGGAATCCGCAAAAATCACTCAGGAATCCTTCAGGATCCCGCAAGAATGCTTCAAGAATGCGCTGGGATGCTGAAGCAAGCTTCCCCGGTTGTATTCCAGCGTTCGAATTGTACGTTGCAATTAGTCTGTTTCCAGTGGTTGTTATCAGTCCGAAGTGGTTCCTCAATTGTCCGATGTGGTTGGGGTCGGTCTTATTCTCGAGGGTCCTCCACCCAGCTCCTCCCCCCTTGGAGGGAGTGGAACAAACAGGGCGGGGGGCCTTCGATGATTTGAAGGTTTTGTTGCCACGGCTGGACGCGGTTGGGGAATTTATCAGGATGGTGCCTGGGATGGTGCCTGGCAGGGGTCAAGGGATTCATCTGGAGCGGATTTGGATACAGGTGGCTCTGGAATCTGGGCGAAGTGAAAAACTTGATGGGCCCACAGACCTGGCAAGGAACTTACGTCAGGTTGTGTGAGCCGTTTTCGATTGTCTCGCGATACAGACCGTCACCGGGGGGTCAGAAAAGAGGGGCCAGTAACGTCACGATTCGCGCCGGCGCCGTCTGGGAATTAGCTACCCATGGCCATTGTCAGACGGCGCCGGTGCACATCTTTACGTTGCCAGGGGGGACGGGAAGGGTTGGGTGGGCGTCCCTGGTGAAGGGCGTTCATGCGAGTCGTTGAGAGAAACGCCCGGCCTGCTGTCGTCGTCATCGTCGCGATGATCATCACCATCATGTCATGATCATCGTTGCCATCGTCGTCATCATCATCATCATCATCATCACCGTCATCACTGCAATCTGGCCTCGCTTCAACACGTGTCAAGGGTAAATGCTTTCTTTTCAGTTCGTTTAGGTTTGTCATTGACCGTAGCGACCCCTGACGGGTGGCACAAACCAGAGTGAGCTGGTTGTTTCTGCGCTGGGAACCGAGCAATGAAGAGACATAGGATGAGCCAGAAGCGCACATTTTAAGTCTGATCGCTCTTGTATATTCGCGTGCCATCCCAATTGTACACCCAAGTCGGCAACGGAGGCTTGCCCGTGCTGGCCGCGCCGAGGCTATCAAATTGTTCCAGCACCAGAATAATAGTGTCAGCCGTGCGAAAGCCATTGGCACCATGGGCCAAGACGGCACGGGTGGCGGTTTTGAGCCGTCCAAGACCCGTGGCATCCAACACGGCTGTCGCAATTTGCTTGGCCCAGCTTGTTGCTGGCCTCTCGGGAGCTGGCCACCAGCCAGGCAGCTTCCCCGACGCGAGCATCGCGGAAACACCGCTGGGGGCCCCCGCGAGGCGCGCCATGTCTCCCACGTCCGCGACCGGCCCTGCGCGGCGTGATGGATGGCTACCAAAATACAGCAACGTCTAACCGACCCCCAGCTCCATGGTATCTCAGCCCCACCAGGTCATCTGCCCAGGTGGCGATAGGTTCTGCGAGACACGAAGGGAACATCACGTGTCCCCACCAGAGGGGTGGTAAGGCGGCCAGTGGGGCCAAGGCCATGCCAGTGAGGGTCGGGATATTCTTCGACGAGGCTCAAAACCCCTCGCCTGGTGGTCGCCGTTTTTAGATTCATTGTTTCGCCGACGGGCGCGGGCCCCCGCCCCCCTCCTCCCAGTCTCCCTCCCCCTCCCAGTCCCCCTCTTCTTCCTCCTCCCCTCTCAACCTCCTCCTCCTTCTCCTCCTCTCCTCCTCCTCCTCCTCCCCTCCTCCCCGTCGCCCTCCCCTCCCCACCCAGTCCTCCTCCTCCCCCGTCCGTCCTCCCCCTCCTCCTCACCTTCCTCCTCCTCCTCCTCCTCTTCCTCCTCCACCTCCTCCTCCTCCTCCTCCCTCCTCCTCCTCCTCCTCCTCCTCCTCCTCAACCCCTTCCACCTCCTCCTCCTCCTCACCTCCTTCTCCTTCTCTCCTCCCTCCTCCTCCTCCTCCTCCTCCTCCTCACTCTCCTCCTCCACCTCTCCTCCTCCTCCTCCTCCCCCTCCCTTCTCCACCTCTTCTCTCCTCCTCCCTCCTCCTCCTCCGCCCTCCTCCCTCTTCTCCTCCTCCTCCTCCACCTCCTCCTCCTCCTCCTCCCCCTCCTCTCCTCCTCCTCCTACCTCCTCCTCCTCCTCCTCCCCTCCTCTCTCCCTCCTCCTCCTCCTCCTCCTCCTGCCTCCTCCTCCTCCTCCCCTCCTTCCTCCTCACTCCTCCTCCTCCACCTCCTCCTCCTCCTCTCCTCCCTCCTCCTCCTCCTCCCTCCTCCTCCTCACTCCTCCCCACCTCCTCGCACCTCCCTCCTCCTCCGCCTCCTCCCCCCCCCTCCTCCTCCCCGCTCCCACGCTCCCCTGCAACCGACCGGATTTTGGCTGCTCTTTGGCGCCCGCTCCTGGCCACTGGTCGGGACCCCTCCCCCCCCTAAATCTGCCTGCGCGACTGGCGGAGGCAGAGCGACGAAGCGCACCAGCCCAGCCCCCCGGCCAAATGCCAGAACTCGACGAGCGTTGGCGGCGCGCAGAGGGGGGTAGGGGGAGGGGGGAAGGCTTCTAGAGAAAGGAAGCTGCTTTTCTTAGAAGGCGCCCGCCAAGAGCGCGTTCCGCTACTCGCAAAGTAACTGCTCACAAATGACCTGGATCCCCCGCGGGGGATCCGCGACGGATTACATCAGAGCAGACGTATGTTCTCCGGACGTTTGCGAGTAGGCACGTTGCAAGTAGTAGAACGCGCTTGGCGAAGAACCCAGAATCGAGAAACGCGAACGTTGCGTGTGTGGAGGGCCTCTCCCCGCCCGGTGACGGCGCCACTCGCCACGGCGGCCTGCTTTGGCGCCGAGGCCCCACCCGTCGGCACTCGCGGCGCCGCTGGGGTGCCCTGGCCCCAGCCCTGCACCCTCCTGCCGCTCGGCCGGCGAGCCGCGCTCGCCCTCTCTGCCGACTGCAGCTGACGCTGGTGCACCGATCTCGGCGCCCTCGCGGTTGCAAAGCACTGCTCGGAGGAGGCAAGAGGTACCCATGCCGCTGCCCTTCCCCCGCCATCCCCTTTCTGGGCCTCCTGGGCGGCCCTCGGTCGCCACCGCTGGACTCGCCTCGGAGTCCCGGGCAGAGCGCATCCTGGGAGAGGCCCGGGGAGCAGCAGTATCTGTTCCTTCTGGTTTCTTACCAGCTTTTGAAACAGATCCCTGTCCCTATGTTTGACATCGCCTCACTTCGATGCCGATCTTGAGGATTCCCTCAGTTTCCGAGGGCCCATCCCTAAGATGGTCCTTGCTTTTTGCTCGCCCATCTCAGGGATGGGGATCAGTTCGAGGCTGGTCAGTTTCCCCGTGCGCTTCAGGCCACTGCGAGCGGAGTGAGGTGGCCGAGAGCTGCAGCCGCTCTGAACCTCGGGGCCCCGCCGAGGCACCCGCCGACACGCACTCGCAGCACGGCGGCCCCCGCCGCTCGGCCTCCTCGAGCCTCCCCGCGCCCAGTCGCAGCCGCAGCGCTCCGCCGCGCGCAGAGGGGAGGGGGGGAGGCTCCCGAGGAGCACCCTGCTGCCGAGAGGGCGCGGGCCTCGTCCGTGCATGTGAGCCCCGCGCCTTTCGGAGGCAGCCTCCTTCTGAGAAGCCTCCCTCCTCTCCTTCTCCTCCGCCTCCGCCTCCTCCTCCTCCTCCTCCTCCTCCGCCTCCGCCTCCTCCTCCTCCTCCTCCTCCTCCTCCTCCTCCTACTCCACCTCCGCCTCCTCCTCCCTCCTTCTCCTCCCTCCTCCTCCTCCTCCTCCTCCCCCCCCTCTCCCCCTACCCCCTCGTGCGCACAGCCAGAAAGCCAGAATGCTTGCCCGCGTGCCGCGGCCTGGGGGGCCGTGCCCCCCCGATGCGCAGATGCCGTACGGGCCCAAGGGCCTCTCTCGGGGGAGAACCGTTCGGAACGGAGCTCCTGAAAGAAGCCGTGCCTGGACGGCGCAGTGGAGAGCCAAGGGAGCGGCGCCACGAAGCGGGGTCGTCTTCGCCGACGTTGGCGCGTGAGCTGCCCGCGTAAGGTCGCGCGCGAGCGCCCTCGTCTCCACTGAGGCGTGCCGCGCGGGCGGCCCGCGTAAGCCACGGCGTAAGGTCGCTGTGTCATCTCGCGTGAGGCCTATGTTTTCGTCGCTCACATGCGATCAGGGAAGGAGGAGGAGGAGGAGGAGGAGGAGGAGGAGGAGGAGGAGGAGGAGGAGGAGGAGGAGGAGGAGGAACTGCAGGGCTCAAGCGTGCAAGTACGCGGGCATCGCTGGGCCTCAGGCTGCAGGACACAGACCTGCCGGTGCCGCGCGAGGATGGACGGCAGTGCACCGGCCTGCGTGCACGGGCCCGGGAAAACAACCGCTCCCCGACCGGGTCGGGAGCCTCGAGACGGGGGTCAATGCAAATGGGAGTCGGCCAGAGCGCCCGATCTTGCAGGATCCTGCAGGGCCAGGGTCGCATTGACCCGGGTTTGGGTGCAGGATCCTGCAGGCTCCTGCAGGATCCTTCGCATTGACCCGGGTTTGGGTGCAGGATCTTGCAGGAGCGTCCAGGATCCTGAAGGCCTGACTGACCCGGGTCTGGATCGACCCGGGTCAGCAGATCCCCGGCCGGGACACGCTCCAGAGTGCTCTGGAGCGCTCGCAGAGCGTTCCGGAAGGCCCCGAGAAGGCCGCGGTGCCCGATGCATTCCTCAGCACCGCCAGACCCTAGGGATGCCCGAGTTTTGTTCAAGAGGCTTACGCCATTCCGCGGGCCCCCAGAACAGGCGGGGAGTCCAGGGGTTAGGCGTCGTGGGCTTACTGTGCACTACCTGGGGACTCTTGTGGGCGTCTCTGGAGCCGTTTGGGGCCTGGCGGAGCCTCTTGGATGCAGTTTTGAAGCGTCTTGGGGCCCGTCTCGGGGTTTCTCTTGGGGGCCTCTTTTAGGCCGCTTGGGGGCTTCTTTGGGCCTTTTGGGGGTCTTCTTGGGGGGGACGATAGACTGTTCGGTTGGTGTTCTCCCTCTTGGGGCCCTCTTTGGGCGATCTTTTGGCCGTCGTGGGCCCCTCTTTGGGCCGTCCTGGAACCCTTTTGGGCCGTCCTGGGGCCCTCGCACCTCTTGGGCAGTTTCGGGGCGGTCTACGGGGCCTCTTGAGCCGTCTTGGAGCGTCGGAAGCTCGAGAAGACGATAACCCTAGAAACAATGAACAGCCGAAGGAAACCCATTGATTTGCTGCCTCTCAGGGTCCTCTTGGGAAGGCTCTTGGGGCGTCTCGAAGGCGCTTTGGGGCGTCTTGGAGCTAACGTAAGCGTCTTGGGCCAAGCGCTTCGCGATTCGGGACCGTCTCGGAACGTCTCGAGGCGACGGAAGGCAGACTTTGAAGCTCGGAAGCCTCGGGGGGTGCGCCGGCGAGCCCAGATGCCCCTCCTCCCCTCTTGAAGGAGGCTTTGGAACCTGGGGGAGGAAGGGGGGACGGGGACAGCCAATCATCTCACCCGCCTTCTCATCCCCAGCAGGCGGGGGTCGGCAGATCCGGGTCTGGTTTTGCCTTGTTCCTGGCTTCAGTTTGCCGTGCGTGCCCCCCCCCGAGGGGCAGATGCCTCTTTTCGTTCTGATCTGTCGCGGCTCTGGTTGATGCCAATCTCGTGGAGATTCTTTGTTCCATCCCCTGGCGAGTACCAGTCGTTACCCGCGCTAAACCTCCTTTTCCGCCCAGGGTAACCGTAATGATCGTACGTAAGGAGAGGGGCTGAACACCTCCCACATGCTGGTGCTCGTGCGCCTACTGTAGCGATCGCAGCGCACCCCCGCCCTGGCGTGCTCCACTCCGCCCAAGCGTTCCCCCCCAACCCCAAAACCCACAATGGCAGCGACGTTACCAGAAATTAACAAAGAAGAGCAGTCTCGTGCTGCGGCCGTCTCCTCTTGCCTCGCTTCCCCTCGCCTTGGTGTGAGGTAGTGGCCTGTGTAATGAAATCTGTGCAGCGTGGGCGGGTTGTAGATCCAAAGGGGAGGTCCCTGCTAAATGCAGGAGAACACCCCTCGATGACTTGCTGGCCCCTCCTCCCTCTCCTCCCCTCCTCCTCCTCCTCCTCCATCCTCCTCTCCTCCTATCTCCTCCTCCCTCCTCCGTGCTTGCCCCCCCCCCCCCCACCCCCTGCCTCCCTCTCCCTCGACTCTCCCCCCCCCTCCCCCGGTCCAGGCCGAGCCGGCTCCGACGAGTCTCTCCTCCCCCGTGCCCGCGCGGCCGCGGGCGCGCATCGCGTCCTCTCCTCAACGCTCCTCCTCCTCCACCTCGTCCTCCTCCTCCTCCTCCTCCTCCCTCCTCCTCCTCCTCCTCCTCCTCCCCTCCTCCACCTCCTCCTCCTCACTCCTCCTCCTCCTCCTCCTCTCTCCTCCTCCTCCTCCTCCTCCTCCTCCTCCTCCTCCTCCTCCCCCTCCTCCCCCCTCCTCCTCGCCTCCTCCCTGCTCCTCCCTCCTCCTCCTCCTCCTCCTCCTCCTCCTCCTCCTCCTCCTCCTCCTGCCTCCTCCCTCCTCCTCCTCTTCTCCTCCTCCTCCTCCTCCTCCTCCTCCTCCTCCTCCGTAGCCATGTTGGCTCAAGGCTGATGCACCAGGGGGCTCCGCGCCACCGTGCCAAACTGGGAAGGCTCGGTTCCCCGAGCCAGTCTGCAGTGTTTTCGTGAGCTCCTGTCGGAGCATTTTTTTGTGAGCTCCTGCTGGAGCGGATGGTCAAGTATGGCAAGCAGGACTTCTCGACTTGCGTGCAGTGTAGCAGCTGGGCGTGGAGTTGGAGGCTTCAGAAGCAGGAGAGGGGTGTGCGCGGTTTGCAACACACTTCAGCCAGGATGGAGCACCACTGCGAGCGGCACGTGGTGGGCGCCGTGGTCCTCGGGCGGTGGGTGGCATGAGCATGGGCTGCCTCAGCCGTCGCTCGCCGATCTCGGGGATTACCTGTCGAAGGCTCTCGCGGGTGCTGGGCTCGCTGGGGACCCCGACGCGACGCGCCTGGCGACGGATTTCAGCACCCTGGCGTCCCAGAAGCTGGTGGCGGCTCCCGCGACGCCCAAGCCCCCGCATGCGCAGCTCAAGGAGGCTACGGCAGATTGCTCGCGCAAGCAGGAGACACTGGAGAGGGCTGCCAAGTCGCTGGAGCAGGCTCGCCTCCAGCTCGAGAAGGTCCAGTCCAAGTTCGACGAGGCCGCCGACGCGGTCATGGCAGCCGAGCTGCATCGCCTGGAGTTGCAGGGGGCCGCGAACCCGACCGAGACGGCCGAGCAGTCCTTGCTCGGGGTGGACCCCGAGCTTTTCGAGAGCCTCGACGAGCTCGAGAACGACAAGCAGGCGCTTGAGCAGTTCCAGAAGCAGCTGCAGGACGTCACGCATCAGGCGGAGGCCAAGCAGAAGGAGCTCCAGGCTCTGCTGGAGCGTGCGCGGTCGGCGCACCAGGCGGCGGCCAAGCGGCGCAAGCGCGGCCCCGATGGCGAGGCCGTCGGAGGCGGAGCGGGTGGCACGGCTGCGGCCTCTGGTGCCCCCCGCGACGCCTGGCGCCGCTGCTGCCGCCGCTGGGCCCAGCAAGTCGAAGATCGTGGTGCAGGAGAGCGACCAGAAGGCCATGCTCGGGCGCATCAAGGCCAGCGCTCAGGCGCAGGCGCGCGAGGCCGCTGCTGGCAAGGCCGCTGGCTCTGGCAAAGGCGGCGCTGCGGGCTCTGGCAAGGGCCCTGCCGCTGCTGGTGCCAGTGCGGGCCGTGTTTAGCACGGCGGCGAGCCCGTCCTGCAGGGGCGGGACTGCATGAGTACCTCTACATGATGATTCCGAGGACGCCTCGTCTTTCGACATCTTCGGCAGCATAACGGAGTGGGGCCCGCGGGCTGCGCGTTTCTTGGCCCAGGGGCAGGAGCGCGGCATCGTGGCCCTTGTTGAGACACACAAAGGAGAGAAGGACATGCCAGACACCTGTCAGTCGATTGATAAAGACGGCTGTCGTTTGGCCTACGCGGCCGCTCGCCCTTCGGACAAGTCTGAGCGTGGCTTGTCTGGCGGCGAGTGGATCCTCGCGAAGAAACATGTGGCGACGTCGAACTTTGAGAGTGCTCGGCAGTCGGCGCGTGTTGCTGGGCGTCTGGGCCCCTGCCGCGGGTTCGCGCCGACGGTGGCCCACGCCGAGAGCGGCAACTTGGTCCTGATCGCCGCCTACCTTCAGCCAGGCCTCGGCGTGAAGGGTTGGAGCAACGACGTCTTGGTGGGGGGCGCTCGCGCGAGCGCTTGCAGGTCCGTGGCTGGCCATGGCGGACAGGGGCATCGAGGCCTTCCGAGACACAGGTTGGCCCCAGAAGCTCGGTTCCGTCGCGGTGACGCCCGGCTGCCGTGCGACGTGCGACAAGGGGCCTGGCCGCGTGTATGATGATGGTCTTGCGAGCAGTGGATGTCCAGAGTTAGAGCTCAAGCCTGAAGTTCGTGTCCCATGGAAGACGCATTGTGGAGTTATCGTCTCGGTGAAAACGGCTCGCGCTCAACGACGGTATCGGCACTTCGCGGTGTCTGAGCCTCTTCCCGTGCGTGAACGGCCAGTGGCGGTGGCAGGTCCTGAGGGAAAGCGGTCCAAGAAGCGTGAGGGGCAGAGGCGGCGGCGTTGGCAGGCGCTTCCCATCGAGCTGCAGGAGGGCTTCGGCGGGGTGGAGCCGCCAGCTTCGCCGCCTGCGCCGTCGGTGTCTTTCGCCATCCCTGAGGGCGCGTGTTTTGAAGCTCAGACCCAGCTGTGCTGGGAAGGTACCCCTCAGCTTTATGATGGCCAACGGGAGGGATCTCGAGGCAAGGTGGCGGCTTTTGATCGGCAACAACACTTTGTATTTGAATGGCGACCTGATGCGCGTGCCCAGTTGGATGAGCCTTATGGTGCTTGGATCCCTGCGCTGGAGCGCGCGACCTTGATTCACGAGCAGGTGGGGCCCAGCACTTGGATGCAGTTCTCAGGTCGGGCTCGCGGCCCAGGTTGCTTCTGGGCCCAGGTCACTTCTTATCCAGGGCGTGCGCATAAGGAGAATGAGCAAGCAGAATGGTGGGGTGCAGTCAGCACATTACTGTTTCGGCATGCGGCCCTACGCGCGAGCGGGGCTGATCATGACCAGGCTGCTTATTGCGCGAGCGAGGTTCGGGCCAGGATTGGATCGTCACCTGCTGATGAGACGACGGCGTACTTCGGCAAGAGGTCCACAGCAGAGGAGATCGAGCTGTGGAAAGCGATGGCTGCTGACATGGATTGTGCTCCAGTTGGCCAGCTCCCCTCCCTGGGAGACGCCGCGCGGAAGTGGGCGGGCATGTCGTCGTCGCGGGTTTTGTTAGCTTCACGTGCGTCTTTCATGAAGTGGGTGGAGGAGTCCTGGTCGTCGAAACCTGGGGCTGCGCATCGGCATGTTAAGCAGGCGGGCTCCTCCTTTGGAGTGGGAGGGCCGTAATTCTACTGGCGCGATCACGACGGACAAGCAGAAGTTACTTCAGGCATCTGCTTCAGAATGGAATGCAGTGTGGAGCGATCCAGTGGATAAGCCTGCAGATATGTTGCACATGATGGGCCAGTGTTTGCCAGCTGCTCGAGAGGCGCCCCTTCCCCCCATCGCCATCTTGGGCGTTGGCGCTGTTTTGCCTTCGCTGCCCGCGAAGAAGGCGAAGGGGGTGGGCGTGCTCAATCCCATGGGTATTCAGCGTCAGCCGCTGGTGGCGAGGCACAGCTTCGAGCCGGCTGGCGCCTGGCTGTCGCCCCCCAGCTCGGCGCTTGGAGCTGCGACCCCCAAGGGAGCAGGGGGCAACGGAGTCCTGGGGTTGGTCCTGACGCCGCGCAAGATATGGCCCAAGGTGCGTGCGAAGTACTCAGGTGAATGGTCAGCTGGCCAATTTGCTGTCTGGGATACTGACTGCTGGGTCGTCAGCGCTACGTGCTGCACTTATCGGAGCTGTGACGGACGAAGGCGCCAACGCTCTTTCCTTTGAGCACGCGACTCTGTTCTTGGATCTCACCAAGTTTTACGACTCGGTTTCGTTCGTGTTGCTCTTGCAGGCTGGCTTGAATATTGGAATCCCTGCTATCATTCTTCATTGGAGCTCGAATTTCATTCGTCGCCCAGGCTGCTGAAGGAAGGCCAGATGCTTTCGGATGCCATTGTAGTGCCGCGTTCGATTGTAGCCGGGTCTGGGCATGGAGTCCCGCTTGCCAAAGTCATGCTTCACCAGTTGTTGGATGAGGTCCATCGTGCTTGTCCTCCGACTGGCTTGTGGAGCTACGTAGGTGATACCGTCGGCCCCGCAGAGGGCGAGAAGCAGCAAGTGATTGCTGATGTTGACGCCTCTGCTGATGCCGTGGCCGCTGGGCTCAAGAAGCCCAGACTGAAGATCTGCCAAAACGAAGTTAGTTGCCAGTTCTGGTGAGATTGGTATGGAGTTACAGAGACGTTTGGTTCGCGAAGGGGCCCCTGTGCAGTTCGCGCGCTCAACTGTCGACTTGGGCCCTGGCGCTGCTGCAGGGCGACGGAGGATTGCGCCGAGAATGATGAAGTGACGTGCGCCGGCTCGACGGAGGCAACGTAAGGTCATGCGTTTGCGACAGCGTCTCAAGACCAGGTTCATCACCAAGAAGCTCTACAGCACTGGGGTGCTACCTGCAGCTGTTTTCGGCCATCAGATTATGGTAACCCCTCCATCGTCACTGTTGGCTTTGAGGCGTGATGCTGCAGCCAGTGTTGCTGGCGCCGAGCGTGGCAGGTGTTTGAATTATGTTTTTTTTTTTTTTTTTTTTTTTTTTTTTTTTTTTTTTTTTTTTTTTTTTTTTTTTTTTTTTATATACGAGCTGTGTTTGGAGTTCTCGATCTTGGAATCGCCTTGAGGAAGCAACTGATAAAGGAGTGGATCGCTTTGTGGTTCGCCCAGCCGATGCTCAACCCTCGTATCCGTAAGATGTTGCCGATCACTCCTGCCAAGTTGCGTCGTGGAGCTGCTGAGCGGCAGATTGTGAAGTGGAAGGACGTGCGCGGCCCCATCGCCGCGGTGCAGGCCACTCTTCTGCAGATTGGCTGGGGTCCACAGAGTCCTGATGCATGGCTGTTCCCAGCTTTTGGTGACGAGCAGTTTGCGACCGCTGTGGCCTCGCACTTTGAAGATGTGCTTGGGGCCTTCATGGGTGATTGTGTGCAGCTGCAGCGGATGGAGGCGGCCCGCTATGTGGCTGGCGAGGATCTGGCAGCAGGTGCTGGCGTGAAGACGGTGCAGATGGAGCTGAGCCGCCTCGCTCCCCAGTCCAAGTTCTACGAGTGGGCCGCCGACGTTGCCGTCACCTCGGGGGGCCAGTGGACTCGTGGGCGGCAGGTCGCCGCAGCATGCGCCTGCTCGCCGCTGTGTCCCCGATTTAAAGAGCAGCCTGAAACGCTAGCACATCGTGTTTGGTTTTGTCCAGCCAATGGCGGGCGCGGAGAATTTTCTAAAACGGGGTTTTTGATCCCCCAGGCCCTCGCGGGCCTCGCGGCCCAACCGGCGCTGCGGCTCAGGGGTGTCCCCTCGAAGGACCTCACGGTGCCCAGGTTTGGTGAGACTTCGGAGACGGCTCAGGAGGTCCTTCTTGGGGAATGGTGCATTTCTGATTCTTTTTCGGAGCCTTGAGGCCCCCCTTGTTTTCATCTTCGGAGACGGATCTGGAGGCGAGTGTAGTTCGGGCCCCAGACGTAGGCGATGCGGCTCGGCGGTGGTGATGATGTGCCAGGACCCGTGGTCGCCTAACTCTTGGGTGCCCCAGTGCGGCGTAGGACAGATTCTGTCGGGCCGACGCCAAACCGTTCCTAGAGTTGAGCTTCAGGCGTTCTGTCTTGCACTTGAACAGTCTCGCGGTCCGACCTGTTATCCGCATGGGCTTCGCCCCCTGCTGCAAGCCCCCTCTCTGTCATGATGGGATACAGCAGGGCTATATTGGGATGTTCGGGCGCCGTCTGGATGACATTCGGGAACGTCGTGCTAGGGCGGCTGGCGATGAGCAAAACAGATTGAGATGTTCAAGTTGTTGTTGAACGCTTTGTTGCCTTCCTGGCATTTTCCTTCAGTTGTTCACTGGAAGCGCTCTGGCAGCGGCTGGGGATTGCTTCGGGCAATCTCTGGGAAGGTTTTTTTCCTGCTCTGGAGAATGAGTGTCGCCTTTGGGCAGCTTCCGCGAGGTGGGTTCGTAGCGTGGGGGGTGCGCGCGAATTTGGTGTACTTTGCGGGGGATCGTGGCCTCGGGGGCGCGAATGTGGCGTAATTTACGAGGGATCGACAGCGGCATACTTTACGAGTGGTCGTTGTCTCGGGGGCGCGAATGTGGCGTGATTCACGCGGGATCGTGGCCTCGGGGGCGCAACTGTGCCGTAACTTACGAGGGGTCGTGGCCTGGGGGGGGGGGAATGTGGAATCCGCCGCAGAATTTGTCAGAAACGAGGGGGGGGGGGGGGGAATAATACCAGCAGAGCACGTATCCCAATGCAGAAATTGCCGTTTCTCTGCTTTGGAGAAAGGGGGGCGCCTTTTCGGCAGCCTCCGCATGGCGGACTCGTGGCCTCGGGGGCGCGCCCGCTACGTAATTTAGGAGGGATCGTGGCGTCAGGGGCGCGAATTTGTCGTAATGTACGAGGGGTCGTTGCCCCGGGGGTGCGCGAAAGTGATGTGCATTTCTTGGGATCGTGGCTTCGGAGGCGCGAATGTGGCGTAACTTGCAAGGGATCGTGGCCTCGGAGACGCACATGTGGAGTGCATTGTAAGGGATCGTGGCCTCGGAGACGGAAATGTGGCGTAATTTAAAAATGGGTCGTGGCCTCGGGGGCGCGAATGCAGCATAATCTGCAAGGGACTATGGTATCTTTACGTGTCCCACGCCCCCCCCTTAAATTCTGAGAATCCCCCCGGGGGGTGCTAACAAGGGTCCTTCTCGGCCCCCCCCCGCCCCCTTGCACGGGCCGTGACAATTTGCAGTAGGAAGCAGAACGCAATGCTGTAACAATGGAAACTGGAAGCTGAAACTGGTGCAGGGAGCAGCAACCTTACCCCTCGCAGCCTGATGGCCCCGCAAGGGGGCTGGTGGACATTACTGACTGCGAGAGCTTGGTTTCGGATTGGCACGGTGGCCGTGGTTCCTCTCCTCGGGGCCCGAACGAGGACTTCCGGGTCCGTGCGGCTCGGGCGCAGCGCAACCGTGGCCCTGGGGATGTTTCGATTTTGTGGACTCCCTCCCGCGCGGAGGACAAGTGGCAGTCGGCCACGTCGTCGTTTGAAATATTTTGTGCCAGGGCAGCGCCAGTGCCGACGTCTATGCGGGGGTGGTTGCCCAGTGGGCCTGGGGGTGGTGCGTGCCCCCCCCCCCCCCCCCCTCGGATTGACCTGTGGGATGCGACGGCTGCGCTGGTGAGAACAAGGGCCAGAAGGGCGATGCTGCTGGCGCTCGAGGTTGAACATTGGGAAAGGGGTCAGAGCTCCAGTGCCCGCGGTCCGCAAGCCCACCACAATTGACCTGGTGATCCGCGATTGTGCGCACAAGTTTCGCCCGTTCGCTGGTCGCTGGCTCTGTGATGTTTGTGCAGCCATTGTCCCGAGGAGCCGAGTGCTCGCCGTCGCCTCGACCCTGTGTCGCGATCCGATCCCGCCGCCGCCGTCGGGTTCTGCTTTCACGCAGGGTCTGATGCCAGAATATGGAGAGGGTTTCGAGGCGATCTCGGGAGAGGTGTGGCGTGGCGCCGTGAAGCTTCACCCCGGCCGCCGCCTCGCCAGAATGCAGGAATTCGGCTTGACATTTTGTCAGGGGTGTGGTTTCACTGCCACGACAGACGGTCGGTGGCTTCAGAACGCGTGTGTGCCCCCCCCCACCGAACAGGGGGGTGATAATCTCACGCGAATTAGAAAGGGTGTTTTTTTCGTTTTATCGGGGCCCACCTGTAGCCTTGCGAGAGGCGGCGGCTCAGGATGCCGCTGCGAGAGCCCCCCCGCCGCCCCCTCGGGAAAGTGCCGAGGGTTGGAGTGGTGCCTCCTTGCAGGAGGGCTCTGTGATTGATGAGTATCTGGCATGCTCCTCCAGCCGCCCCTCTGGAGAGCTCGCCGACTTGATGCAGGTGCCCGAGGGCCGTGCCCGCGCCCCGCCCGCGGGCGAGGATGCGGCTGCTGTCCTGGCCGCTGCCGCTGCCGGAGCAGCTGCTGTGATTTCGCTGGGGGGTGTCGCTTCTCGACTCAGGGCCCAGGGCCAGGGGCTTGCAGGGCTCGCTGGTGCTGGCGTTGTGCAGGGGTCGAGTGGCGACGGTGATGACAGCGGTGACGGTGATTGGAGCCGCGTGGGTGGTGTCGCAGCATGATCCAGCATGATCTTCCTCCTCCTCCATGTGGGCCCCGAAAGAGAGGCCAGCAGGGAATTGGAAGAGGCGTTCTCGGGCCGCTGCAGAGCATGTGTTCGAGGTGCCTGATTGCATGTCGCAGGGCGTTTGGCGCGCCGGCGATTTCGGTTGCGTGGGGGCCCGCGTCAAAAGCGCGAGGAGAGGAAGGGCCCCCGAATCCTTCAAGATGGCTGATTAGCAAGGGCCCAGGACGGCCCAATATGGCCCAATGACGGCCCAGGAAGGCCCTGAGACAGTCCAAGAGGCCAAGCGGACCCCGAGAGGCGGCCCCCGAGAGACTCCAAGGGCCCTCACTGGAGGACCCCAAAGTAACCCCTAGACACCTCGTCGGCGCTCTCGGACCCTTCCATTTCGCTGCCGCATTCCCTACAACAAAGAGGGGATAAGTGCAGGTCTAGATCCTTCCCCCCCCCCCCCCCCCCCCGCCCCCCCCCCCGTTTTCCAACGCTTCGGGGAGCTGGATTTTTTCCAGCCGCTGGCCCCCAGAACTCTCGACTCCTCCCGCAGTGCTCTCGATTCTTTTGTTCTGGGCCGTCTTTTGACGGCCCCAGGGCCCAGAAACAGCCCCTCCGCCGCCGAGTATAGAATTATTTAATCGCTTCGCTCATTCCGCCGGCCCATATTGTCGCACCGTTGTGGGCTAGCCGAGTTTTGGGGCCTCTTGGGGGCCGTTTTGGGGCCTCTTGGGGCCTCTTTTCGGCCTCTTGGGCCTCTTGGGGCGTCTTGGGGGGCTCATGGGGGCCTCTTGGGGCCTTTTTGGGGCCTCCTGGGCGCCTTCTGGGGCGGAGGGCTCGATTTTTCAGTTCTCGGTTCCCCTCTTGAGCCCCTCTTGGGCCCGTCTTGGGGCCTCTTGGTCTGTCTTGGGCGGCACTTGGGCCGTCTTGGGGGCCCTCCTGGGCCGTTCCGGGGCCGTCTTGGGAGCCTCGTGGGCCGTGTTGGAGCGGTCTTGGGGGCCTCTTGGGCCGTCTTGGAGCGTCCGGAAGCCGAAAAAACCATAACTCAAAAAACATAGAAAAAACAAATGAAAATCAACGATTTTGGCCTCTTGGGGCCCTCTTCGGAGGCCTCTTGGAAGGCCCTTGGGGCGTCTTGGAGGCCTCTTGGGCTGTCTTGGGGCCCTGTTGGGCGTCTTCGGGCGATCTTTGGCCGTCTCGGGGCCCTCTTGGACCGTCTTGGAGGCTTCTTGGGGACCTCTTGGCCCGTCCTGGGGCCCTGTAACAGGGCTCCGGCATCTCTGGCCCGACCTTGCCGGGACCTTGTCGGGGACTTGCCGGGGACTTACCGGGGACTTGCCGGGACCTTGCCAGGGTACTTTTCGTCCGGGGACCCCCAGGGGCCGCCCCGCGCGCGCGAACTAGAAATATTGTTAACCATGTACCGGAGATCTTAGCACGCCCTGGCCCGTTGGGCCGGCGAATTCTGACGGTAGGGCCCCGCATGAAGAACCACTCGGCTAATCTGGCAATGCCCCTCATCGTCGTCCTCGTCCTTGCTGTCTCCTCTCCATCATTCTCCTTCTCGCCCTAGCGCAGGCCCTCCTCCCGCTCCCTACGTTGCCCCCTCCTCGCCCCCCTTTTTTAACCCCCGCCGCCTCCTCCCCTCTCTATTGCAAGAGCGCGCGTGCTGATTTTGCTCGGCGCCGTCGCCGCCTCGGCCAGCACGGTCGCATTCCGGCCACATCGCGCAGCCGTTTGGGCAATCCCGCGGGCCAGGCCATTGGGGCAACCCCGCGAGCTGCTGGGGCGCGGGGGCAAGCCGTTGGGACAACCCCGCAGGCACCGAACTAGTCGCGGCCGCGCTTACGCGGGAGGCAGCGCGAAGCCCAGCTCTGCCGCGAGCTTCTCGCCCTCTGCCCTGGAGCTTTCCGTTCTCTCGCCGAACTCACTGAGCGCCTTCCGCAGGGACGCTAGCAGCCCGCTCTCCAAAAATTTCTGCTGGGGCGGCCGCAGGATCAGCATGTGTTGCAGGCGCGTGGCGTGGGTGATCATGACGTAGAGATGCAGCATTCCTCCTCCTTCTCCTCCTCCTCCTCCTCCTCCTCCTCCTCCTCCTCTTCCTTTGATGGGTCGTGCGAGTGTGCTTTAAAGAATTCAAAACACTTCGCTCGGATTCCTCTGCGCCCCAGTGGATCCGATGGCCCGCTCGGATTCCAACGAGCTCTTAGAGGAGGGAGGAATGATGAACGATAGAAAAAGAGAGAGAGAGATATATAAAGAGAGAGAGAGAGAGAGAGAGAGAGAGAGAGAGAGAGAGAGAGAGAGAAGAGAAAGAGAGAGAAATACAATAAAGAGAACGAGAACAGAGAGAGAGATATAGGATATATAAAGAGAAAAAGGAGAGAGAGAGAGAGAGAGAGAGAGAGAAGAGAGGAGAGAGAGAGAGAAAGAGAGTAGAGAAAAGATAAGTGAGAGCAGAGGAGAGAGATAGAGAGAGAGAGCGGAGAGAGATAGAGAGATAGAGAGAGAGAGAGAGAGAGAGAGAGAGAGAGAGAGAGAGATAGAGAGAGGGAGAAAGAGAGAGAGAGAGAGAGAGAAACAACAAGAAAGAGAGGGAAAAAGAGAGAGAGAGAGAGAGAGAGAGAGAGAGGGCGAAAACAAGAAAACACAACAATGAGGGGAATGATATAGGAAACGGAGGAGGAGGAGGGGGGGAGGAAATGGAGGGGGAGTAGGGGGAGGATGAGGCGTTGGAGGATCCCCCTCGTCGGAGTTCGGAGGGATCCAAGCCATTGCGGGCCTTCCCTTCCTCTTTTCCTCTCTCCCCTTCTTCCCCCCCCTCCCCTCCCCGACCCCGCCCCGCCTCCTCTGCCCCCCCGGGGTGCTACCCTGGTCGACAAGTCCCCGACCTGACTTTCTCTATATTCGTGCCAGAGGGGCCCGGTCGGATTCCAGGTTGCAGGTTTGCCGGCTGTCCGGTCGGATTCCAAGGTGAATTTTGGGCTCCCGTAAATAGGGAGCTCCAGCTTGAGATTTCTTTGCAATTCACTCTCAGACGGGGCTCCCGCCTGAGACTTCGTCAGAATTCAGGCCTGAAGGACCCGAAAGTGACGACGGTTACAGGTTTCCGATGGCCCGCTCGGATTCGAATTTGAGGTGTGGGACCCATAAGAAAAGGGTTCCCGCTTGAGACGTTTTCGAAATTCACTCCCAAGCGAGGCTCCCGCCCAAAACTTCCTCAATATTCAGTCTGGAGGAACCCGAGCATTCTGACGGTTACAGCTTTTCGATGACCCGTTCGGTTTTGGACATTACGTGCGAGACCCATAGGGAGAGGCTCACGCCTGAGATTTCGTCGGAATTCAATCACAGACGAGGCTCCGGCCTGTGACGTCGTCAAGATTCAGGGCTGAAAAGCCTAGTGACGACGTTCACGAATTTCCGATGACCCGTTCGGATTCGAACATGAGGTGCGGGACCCATGAGGAGGGGGTTCCCGGTTGAAACGTCTTCGAAATTCACTCACAAACGAGGCTCCCGCCCAAGATTTCCTCAACATTCAGTCCTGAGGGACCCGAGCATTCTGACAGTTACAGCTTTCCGATGACCCGTTCGATTTTGGACATGACGTGCGAGACCCATAGGGAGGGGGTTCGCGCCTGAGAATTCTTCGAAATTCAATCACAGACGAGGCTCCCGCGTGAGACTTCGTCAATATTCAGGCCTGATTCGAACATGAGGTGCGGGACCCTTAGGGAGGGTGTTCCCGCCTGAGACTTTCTCGGAATTCGCTCAAAGACGAGGCTCCCTTTTGGTCGATGATCACGATGGGATTGTGATAGCGATGAATGTGTGATGAGTGTGATAGTGATGGTGGGTTGGTCACAGTGACGCCGATGAGGAGGTGTGCGGATCTGGTGATGATGACGATGACGGTGATGATGAATGAATGAATGAATGAATGAATGAATGTGTGTGTGTGTGTGTGAGAATGTGCTGGTGATTATTGCTGAATGTTTGTATGATGATGATGATGATGATGATGATGATGATGATGATGATGATGATGATGATGATGATGATGGTGGTGGTGGTGGTGGTGGTGGTGGTGGTGAGATGATGGTGGTGATGATGATGATGATGATGATGAAGATGATGATGATGTTGATGATGACGATGATGCTGATGATGAGGGTAAAAGGAGAGGGGGTGAGGAGGAGGACTGCGCGGGGTGTCCAGAGAAAACAAGAACTCCACGTAGGACGCGGGGAATAACACACGCGTTTCTGTTTGCTTGTCTTCGAATTGCCGGACGTCGGGGTCCCTCCCTCCAGCATGGACCCCAAGACCCGTCCAAGAGCGCTTTCTGGCAGGAACTTCGAGGCGGGCCCAGCCCTGGCCACGAGGGCACCCTGGGAGGCCAAGGAGACCATCCAAGCGTTGGCCTTCGATCCCGGATCACCCTTCCCCCTTCCTCAGGGCGCCCCCCCGAGCGTGGAGGTATTGTTACCCCTGCTGGCTCTCCTTCTTCGACGACAACGAGGAGGAACCACCCACGCGCGTTCCGCGCGCAAGGACGTGTGCCCAGGAGGGGTGGGGAATCAGGAGCGGAGATGAGCGATGAGGATGAGAATGAGCATTATGAAGCTGATGATTATGTTGATGATGATACCGAGGATGATGATGATGATGATGATGATGATGATGATGACGAGGATGAGGATGATGAAGATGATGAGAACGAGGATGTTGATGATGCTGATGATGATGATGATGCTGAGGATGATGATGACGATGATGGTAATGAAGATGCTGATGATGATGTTGATGGTGCCCATGATGAGGATGATGATGCTGATGATGATGATGCTGATGATGATGGTGATGATGGTGGCGATGATGCTGCTGCTGATGATAACGAGGTGAAGACGAGGATGACGAGGGTGATGACGATGACAATGACGCTGCTGCTGCTGATGATGATGCTGATAATCATGATGATGGTGTTGAGGATGACGATGATCAGGAGGATGAGGATGAGGATGAGGATGAGGATGAGGATGAGGATTACGAGGGTGATGTTGGCGATGATGATGATGATGATGATGATGATGATGATGATGATGATGATGCTGACGATGGTAATGATGATGATGATGATGATGATGATGATGATGATGCTGATGATGATGATGACGCTGCTGCTGATGATAATGATGATGATGCTGATGATGATGATGATGACAATGATGATGATGGTGAGGATGATGATGTGGATCATGATGTGCTGGTGTTGGTGGTTATGATGGTCACGGTGTTGGTTTTTGTGCTGATTGGGATGCGGATGACGACGACTGTGCGGATGATGATGGTGCTGATGATGCTGCTGCTGATGATAAGGTTGTGTCTTTTTTCGATGATGTGATTGGCTTGTCGTTGATGGTGATGATGATGTTGATGTTGATGCTGACGATGCTGCGGATGCTGATACTGCTAATGATGAGGAGGTTGATGACGGGACGATGGCGATGGCAATGACGATTATGACGATGATGCTGATGATTCTGGTGATGGTGGCTGTGGTGATGGTGATTCTGATGAAGATAATGATGATGATGATGCTGATGCGGCGGATGCTGATGGTGATGATGACGCTGATGATGCTGATGATGATGATAGCGATGGCAATGATGCTGGTAGTGTTGATGGTGATGATGACGATTACAATGATGATATGATGATGGCGATTAAGACCATGATACTGACGATGCTGATACTTCTGAGTATCAACAAGATGATGCTGACGACGGCGGCGATGATGATGGTGTTGATTTTGAGACGATGGTGATGACGATGATGATGATGAAGATCCTTGCAATGATGATGCTGATGATGATGATGATGATGATGCTTGTGATAATGCTGATTGTGTTGGTGGTGGTGATGGTGATGATGATGCGTATGCTGATTGTGATGATTGTGATCATGCTGATGTTGATGCTAATGCTGCTGCGGATGATGGTACGCGTGATGACGAATATGGTTATGATGATGATGCTGCAGCTGATAATGATGATGATGATGATGATGATGATTCTGATGAGGATGCTGATGGTGCCCATGATGATGCTGTTGATGATGATGGTGATGATGATTAGCAGGATGATCATGATGATGACGCCAACTCTGATACCAATGATACTTGTTGTGATGCTGATGATGGTGATGCTGATGCTGTTGATGATGATCATGATGATGATGAGACTGCTACTGCTGATGCTGATGATGCTTATGATAATGTTGATGCTGCTGCTGCTGCTGCTGATGATGATGATGATGATGATGATGGTGATGGTGATTCTGATGATGATGATGGTGATGGTGATGTTGATGTTGATGATGGTGATGATGATGATGCTTGCTGTTGCTGCTGATGATGCTGCTGCTGCTGATGATGGTCATGATGATCATGATGATGATGCTGCTGATGATGATTACGATGATGATGATGATGATGATGATGATGATGATGATGATGATGATGATGATGATGATGATGATGATGTTGATGGCGATCCTGTGGTGGTGGTGGTGGTGGTGAATTTGTTAAGGATCAGGATAATGAAGAGGAGGGGGAGGAGGATGATGATGAGGATGTGGAGGAGGAGGGTGAGGATAAGAAGGGGCCTCGTGGCTGGTTGGCTGGTTGGTTGGTCAGTTTGTTGGTCGGCAAGGTGGTTGGTGGTTTGCTGGCTAGTTGGCTGCTTGGTTGGTTTGCTGGTGATCAGTTCGTTGGCTGGTTAGTTTTCTTGCTGGGGCCCCAGTGAAATCCAAAAGTGCGAGCCTCCTATCCAACTGAACTCCTGCCTGCACCATGCGAAACGCGTTCTGCGTCAAGCTCGGGGCAGGGGGTCATGCATTTGTTTGTCCCATGTTGCCCGTTGAAGGGCCAGGCTGGGGAACATTGGGCAATCAAGTAAGACTTCACGTGTCGCGGCGAGCGCGGCGCGGACGGGAAGGGACTACGTATACACATATACATGCGTATTTATATGCACATGCATCTCTCTCTATATGTATACAGATGTGACGCCTACCCTTATGCCTCCCATGTTCTTGAAACGTACGTAAGGTCAACCACGCAACCAGTCACACATTCAAATGTTCAAATATTCAAACATGCCAAGGTTTAAATATGCACACTCAAAGATCCAGCATTCCCATGGGATTTCAAAGGTTCAAAGATTCAAAGGATTCAAAGGTTTCCAGGATTTCCTTAGCGATTCGAATATTCAAAGATCCCCAGACAATTTCCAAGATTCGAGAGGTTTCCGAAGGTTCAAAGGTTCAAGGCTTGTCAGGGAATTTGACATCATCAAAGATCCAGAGATTTCTTGCAAGTCTCCCTCCGTTGGAGTTCCCCAGAATTCTTTGGACCTGTGAATCTTGGAACTTTAGCCTTTGAACCCTGTAAGGGTTTCCTGAAATCTGTGAATGTGTGAATCTCTGAGTCTTCGAGTCAAATCGGACGCGTCTGTAGCCGACGTTTGGGCCCCCATCCCAAATTCAACCAGTGGCAGATGCCAGTTTCGCTGACTTCCATTACTATTGGTATTACGCAGTTTCTACCAGTAGCCTTCTCAAGTTTCTGGCACAACGGGTCTCTTGGGATTATTCTCGAGTTTTCAAACAAGCTAAGCTACCATGCAAAGGCTAATCCAGTTGAGCCAGGTGTATACCACAGATTCAGCGCAGATCTCGCAGTTTGGCTGAAGATTTGGCAGAAGATCTGGCGGAAGATCTGGCGAAAGATAAGACGGAAGATTTGGCGGAAGATCAGACGGAAATTATGGAAGATGAACTTGGCGGAACATTTGGAGGAAGATATGGCGGAATAGTGTGAGGAAGATTTGCCGGAAGATTTGGCGGACGATTTGGCGGAATA
>CAUYUJ010006745.1:5000-23070 GCA_963575745.1 Prorocentrum cordatum | reverse complement strand
GAGCTGGGAAATTGCTTGGACATCTGTCTTCTTCATTTTTGGCTGAGGCGCTTGCACTTGAGTGGGGGGTGGGGACTTTTGTCAACTTGCTTCTGCAGTAGGGGCTGTGGGTACGAGGTATAAGGAAAGCAAGCGCGTGCGCGACCCGCATTGCGCACATGTAGAAGAAGAAAATCCAAACACAACGGCTAATACAGTACTAATGCGAGTGCTAATACACATAGTTTTTCCATTAATACGACCACAGCTAAGAGTCGTGTCCGTGGTCATCATGCTAGTACTAGTGATACTAATGCGACTAATACTGATATCAAGGCTGGTAATACTCTCAATGGTAATGGTAATGGTAGCACTAATTCTAATACGCATACGATTACGAATACTTAGACTGAATATCAAGTGCTGATTTTGCAAATGTGATGTTAACCACGCACGAATGTTGATACGGATAATGCTACTATTACTGCAACCGGTACTAATACGAATGTCAATTGCATTAAGACTCGTAGTAATCACAGTATATTACCATTAGCAATGCTATTTGTACCAAAATTAGCAATACTAATATTACAACGAATGCTACTCATACTGATAATATTTGTAAACTGATTACTAATACGGCTGCTCCTATTAGCAGTAATACTGTGACTGAGGCTTCTACGGGTAACCAGGAGGACAACATTACACATGCGCACGCAAATTCTATTTGTAACCGTAGTAAGAATGCTGCTGCTAATAAAAACAGTAATACTATTTTAAACGCAAAAGTAACACTAGTATAAACAATCTTTTCCATACCAATAGCAATACTACGGATAAGCAGAAGAAGAGGATAAGGAGGGGGAGGAGGAGGAGGATGGAGGAGGGGAGAAGGAGGGAGGAGGAGGAGGAGGAGGAGGAGGAGGAGAGGAGAACGAGGAGGAGGGACAGGGGGAGAGGGGGGGAGGCTGCACGACCGGTTAAACCCTTCAAGAACGCTAGAGAAACCCTGAAGCCTCCAGCAGACGTATCCGCTTCCTCGGAAGAGGGAGTGGAGGAGAACGGGGGGAGAGGGAAGCCTGCCCCCTGCTGCGAACTCTCCGCGTTGTTTTCGCCGCAGCCGCCGTCGTCGTCGCCGCCGCCGTCGTCGTCGCCGCCGCCGCCGCAGCCGCCGCCGCCGTCGTCGTCGCCGCCGCCGTCGTCGTCGCCGCCGCCGCCGCCGCCGCCGCCGCCGTCGTCGTCGTCGTCGTCGTCGTCGTCGTCGTCGTCGTCGTCGTCGTCGTCGTCGTCGTCGCCGCCGCCGCCGCCGCCGCCGCCGCCGCCGTCGTCGCCGCTGGCCGCCGTCGCCTGTTCGTCGCCGCCGCTGTCATTGCCGCCATCACTCCCGACCCCCCTCCTCTGCCTCTTCCCCCACTTGTAGGATCTTATTCCCGCGCGCGGACCTCGCCACGTCTTGAGTCTCGAGTCTCTTCCTCCCCTCCCCGCACCCCCGGCTCGAATCTATCGCCCCTGATAGGAGAAACGCGTCTTCCAGAGCCTGCGCCTGAGGGCCCTCAAGGCGCGTTGCCTTTCCCTGACCCCCAGCCGCGCTGCTCCCTAGCCTGTCGTGCTCGCCCCTGTCTAAGAGTCTAGACCTCCAGCGGATCGATCTTTCAGTCCCAGCGCTCTTCGAGTATCTGGTGGCTTTTGTTCCATCCTTCAGGGGCCCCCGCATAGTGCGGTGGTGAGTCAGTGGGGAAGCCATGTGGCGACGGACCATGCGGTGAGGTCGTTGGGGATTCCGAGGGCCACCGCAGGATCTGTGACCGCACCGTTCTAGGACCCCCAAGTCCCGCCGCCGTGCTTGGGTCGTGGACACGGGGCCTCTCGGATGCTTCTCGGGGCCTCTCGGGGATATCAGATTGGCCCCGGGGCAGAACGTTCCACATAATCGTCAGCGGGGGGGCTGGGCTGGACCTGACCAGCCTCGGGTCCCCCCGACCGTCCCAGACAGCGGGAGGTGCTCGCCCACGAGCCCCCAGGCGATGCGCACGGAGGCCATAACCCTCTCGAGCCACCTCTTCTCTCCGCCGCGCAGGGGGGACTCGCGACGGACCCCTTGGTGGCTCCTCCTGCTGCTGCTGCTGCTGCTTCTGCTGCTGCTCCTCCTCCTCCTGCTCCTCCTCCTGCTGCTCCTCCTCCTCCTCTTCCTCCTCCTGCTCTTCTCCTGCTTCTCCTCCTCCTCCTTCTCCTCCTCCTCCTCCTCTTCCTCCTCCCTCCCTGCTTGACATCGCTCGGACGTGTGTATTTGTGCCGGCGAGGACCATCGAGGAGCATCTTGGCTCATCTGGCAAGAACAGAGATGCACGACGCCGAAAAATGCACGCGGAACGGGGCCTGAGCTGGAATTGACCGGCCTGGGGCCCGCCCGACCGTCCCGGACCGGGAGGTGCTCACCCACGAGCCCACAGGCGAGGCGCACGGATGCCATGGCCTTCTCGAGCCACCTCTTCTCTCCGCCGCGCAGGGGGGACTCGCGACGGACCCCTGGCGGCTCCTCCTGCTGCTGCTACTGCTTCTGCTGCTGCTGCTTCTCCTCCTCTTCCTCCTTTTCCTCCTCTTCCTCCTCCTGCTCTCCTCCTGCTCCTTCTTTTCCTCCTCCTACTCCTCCTTCTCCTCCTCCTCCTCCTCATCCTCCTCCTCCTCCTCCCCCTCCTCCTCCTCCTCCTCTCTCCTCCTCCTTTCCCTCCTCCTCCTCCTCCTCCTCTCTTCCTCCCCCGTCCCCCTCCCCTTCCTCCTCCTCCCTCCTCTCCTCCTCCTCCTCCTCCTTCTTTCTCTCCTCCTCCTCCTCCTGCTCCTGCTCCTCCTCCTCCCCTCCTCTCCTCTCCTCCCCTCCTCCTCCGACTCTCCTCCTCCTCCTCCTCCTCTCCTCCTCCTCCTCCTCCTCCTCCTCCTCCTCCTCCTCTCCTCCTCCTCCTCCTCCTCCTCCATCCTCCTCCTCCTCCCCCCCTCCTCCCCTCCTCCCCCTCTTCCCCTCCCCCGCCTCCTCCTCCTCCTGCTCCTCCTCCTCCTCCTCCTCTTCCTTCTCCCTCCCTGCTTTGCATCGCTCGGACGTGTGTATTTGTCCCGGCGAGGACCATCTAGGAACATTTTGGCTCATCTGGCAAGAACAGAGATGCACGACGCCGAAAAATGCACGCGCAACGGGGCCTGAGCTGGAATTGACCGGCCTGGGGCCCCCCCGACCGTCCCGGACCGGGAGGTGCTCACCCACGAGCCCACAGGCGAGGCGCACGGATGCCATGGCCTTCTCGAGCCACCTCTTCTCTCCGCCGCGCAGGGGGGACTCGCGACGGACCCCTGGCGGCTCCTCCTGCTGCTGCTGCTGCTTCTGCTGCTGCTGCTGCTTCTCCTCCTCCTCTTCCTCCTCTTCCTCCTCTTCCTCCTCCTCCTCCTGTTCCTTCTTTTCCTCCTCCTCCTTTGATGTTGAGGTTGATGTGGTTGTGGTTGTTGTTAATGCTGTTGTTGTAGTTGTTGTTGTTGTTGCTGCTGCTGCTGCTGCTGTTTTTTGTTTTTTGGTTTTGTTGTTGTTGTCGTCGTTGTCGTCGTCTTCGTCGTTGTTGTTGTTGTTGTTGTTGAATAGGAACGCGCGTCAGGCCCCGGGCTGCCCCCAACAACAACAACAACAGCAGCAACAACAACAACAACAATAACAATAACAATAACAACAACAACGCCGAGGGCTCCCGCCTGAGACGTTCTCGCAATCCACCGGCCCTAATAGGATTCGCATAGGATTTGTATAGGACTCATAGGATTCCCATAGGATGCCTATAGGATTCGTTCAGGATTCATAGGACTCCTATGGGACTCCTATAGGATTCGTATAGGATTCGTATCGGGTTCCATCGGGTCCCTATAGGGTTCTATAGGATTCCTACAGGATCCATATAGGACCCATCGGATTCCTATAGGATTCGTATCGGATTTATATGATTCCTATGGGATTCCTTTCGGATTCTTAGGACGCCTATAGGATTCCCTTGGGATTCGTGCAAGATTCAGAGGATTCCTCTTAGGCTTCCCATCGGATTCCTACAGGATTCATATAGGATTCATAAGATTCCAATAGGATTCTTATAGGATTCGAATAGGGTTCCAATCGGAGTCTTAGGGGACTCGTACAGGATTCATGGGATTCCTTTGATATTCCTATAGGATTCATAGAATTCCTATACAAATCCTATAGGATTCCTATGGGATTCGTATAGGATTCATAGGATCCCTACAGGTTTCCTATAGGATTCCTAGAGGATTCATATAGGACCTATAGGATCCCTATAGGATTCGTATAGGAGTCGTATAGGATTCCTATCGGATTCCCATAGGATTCGCATAGGACCGCACAGGATTATAGAATGCCCATGGGATTCCCGTAGGGTTCGTATCGGATTCATAGGATCCTTACAGGGTTCCTATAGGATTCCTACAGGATCCATATAGGATTCATAGGACTCCTATGGGATTCCTAAGGATTCGTATAGGATTCATCGGATTTCTCTTAGCTTTTTATAGGATTCTTAGGATTCCTATATGATTCTTTTGGGATTCGTATAGGATTTCTGTAGGATTCTTGTGGAAATCGTGCAGAATTCATTGGGTTCTTATGGGATTCCGATAGGATTCATTGGATGCCGACGGGGTTCCTATGAGATTCGTATAGGATTCGTATGATTCGATTCCTCTCGGCTTCCTATGGGCTTCCTGCAGGAGTCGTATAGGATTCATTGGATTCCTATAGGATCCGTATCGGAACCATAAGGTTCCTTTGGGATTCCGATGGGCTTCATATCGGATTCATAGAATTCCCGTAGGATTGTAAAAAGGATTCGTATAGGATTCATCGGATCCCTATGGGGTTCCTATGGGATTCCTAAAGGATCCACATAGGATTCGTATGGTTCCTTTAGGAATGCTAAGGATCCGTGTAGGATTCATAGGATTCCTATGGGATTCCGTAAAGGTTTTTGCGATTCCTATATGATTCCTCTTTGGGTTCGTGCAGGGTTCATCGGGTTCCTGTAGGCTTCCTATCGGATCCCTACAGGATTCATATAGGATTCATAGAGTTCCCATAGGATTTCTATCGGATTCGTATGGGATTCATAGGAACCCTACAGGTTCCCTATAGGATCCCTGCAGGATTCATACAGGATTTGTAGGATTCCTATAGGAATCCTAAGGATGCGTGTAGGATTCATAGGGTTCCTATTTGATTCCGTAAAGATTTGCTGCGATTCCTCTAGGATTCCTTCGGGATTCGTACAGGGTTCATCGGCTTCCTTTAGGCTCCCTATACAATTTCTGCAGAACTCATATAGGATTCTTAAGATTCCTGTATGATTCGTATAGGTTTCGTATAGGACTCCTATCGGAGTCTGATGGAATTCGTACAGCAGTCATTGGATTCTTATAGGATTCCTATAGGATTCATTGGATTATTTATGATTTCTACGGGATGGGTATAGGATTCATATGACTATCATAGGACTCCTATGGGATCTCCATAGGACCTATAGGGCTCATATGACTCCTGTTGGATTGTATTGTTTTTTTATAGGGTTCGCAAGGTTCCTATAGGATTCCTGCTGGATTCCTAAAGGATTCGTATTGGAATCATATGGTTCCGATAGGGTCTCCATAGGATTCGTAGGATTCCTATTTGATTCCTATACGTCTCATCAGATTCCTATAGGGTTTGTATAGGATTCGCACAGGATTCATAGGTTGCCTAGAGCGTTTCCATATGATTCCTATAGGATTCCCATTGGATGCATGGGATTCATATGGTTGCTATAGGATCCTGATAGGATTTCTATAGGATTCGTATAATATTCGTGTTGGGTTCCTATAGGAGTCGTACAGGATGCACAGGATTCTTAGAGGATCCCTAGAGGATCCTTATAGGATTCGTCGGATTCCTATAGGATTCCAGCAGGATTCATTGGGCCCCATAGGAGCCCCATATGATTCTCATAGGAACCATTGGGTTCCCAGGATATTCCGTTGCGGGCCATCGGGTTCCTGTCGGATTCCTATAGGACCCCTATAGGATTCATAGGATTCCTACAGGATTCATAGGATTCCTATAGGACCCTATAGGATTCATAGGATTCGTCGGACTCGTAGGATTCCCATCGGAATCCCAGAGGATTCATATGATTCCCGTAGGATTCCCATCGGATTCGTCGGATTCCCTTAGGATTCCCATAGGATTCATCATATTCCCATCGGATTCCCATCGGATTCGTCGGATTCCCATGGGATTCCCATAGGATCCCCATAGGATTCCCATAGGATTCTTAGGATTCCCGTAGGATTCCTGCAGGATCCATATAGGACCTATAGAGGATTCCCATAGGATCTCTACAGGATCCATATAGGACCTATAGAGGATCCCTATAGGATTCCTACAGGATCCATATGGGACGTATAGAGGATTCCTATAGGATTCGTAGGATTCCCATTGAATTCCCATAGGATTCGTAGGATTTCCATCGGATTCCTATAGGATTCGTAGGATTCCCATCGGTTTCCCATAGGATTCCCGTAGGATTCCCATAGGATTCCCATAGGACTCCAGAGCTTCGCTGGTGCAGACATTGCAACATGGCATGAAGGATGTATCCACCTCTGATAGAGGTGGAGCCTTTTGTTTTTTAATTAAACCCGGACCGTTGTTGTGTTGTGTTGTTCCGGGGGGGGGGGTCCCCGGACGCTCCGGGGCCTGGGGAGGGTCCGTGCCCCCCAAAGGAGGAGAGCGCTGGAGGAACCCGAGCGCCGGGGCCCAGGGAATGTCCCTGTCCTTGTTGTTGTTGTTGTTGTTGTTGTTGTTGTTGTTGTTGTTGTTGTATTTGTTGTTGTTGTTGTTGTTGTTGTTGTTGTTGTTGTTGAACATTATTTATTCTAAAGAATAATTATTGTTGGGGCCCCTGGTGCGCGGCCCCCTCGCCGCGCCTAGGCCGCAGCCACATTTTCATCATTTTCGTGAGGAAGTCTCAGGCAAAACGTGGGTGTCCGGATCCGGTTGTTTTGTTGTCCCCCGTTTTCCCTTGCAAAAAATAAGCTAAAGTGGACATTTGTTGTTCTAACATAACCAAACTTCAAGAATCCCTTGCAAAAAATAAGGTAAAGTGGACATTCGCGCGCGCAAGACGAAATCCTTCCAAAACCTCAGTGTTCGTAACGATTTCAACATAAAAACATCAAAACACCAATGGTTTTTCAAACAAAATTGTCAAAATGTCATCCCGCGCGCTCTTGCGGATTCGTAGGAAACCCCACACTTTTTAAACATTTCTGTCAAACGGGCTTTTGCGAGCAACTTTTTCGAACTTCTGCAACAACGGTTGCGCACCTGCCAGGGCCATCATCCCTGTCAAATAATACCATGCGGGACACATTCGTTTTTTCTTCGCGCGCGCACGCCGTCGTCGTCGGCCGCGGGGCCCTGAATAGTAGCCACGGTCGTCCGCATGCCACGAAGTGAAGTGTCCGAACGTCATAGGGCGGGAAGCTGGGTGTGGGTGGTGGCGAAGAGTCGTTTGGAAATTTGGTAGAGCTTGAACCGGCCCCCCCACAAAGTGGGGGTATTGCCCGCCTCCTAGGAAAACCCTGGCACTGGTGAGAACGGTGTGTCCCCACGTGCTAGTAATTGTTGTTGTTGTTGTTGTTGTTGTTGTTGTTGTTGTTGTTGTTGTTGTTGTCGTTGTTGTCGTCGTCGTCATCGTCGTCGTCGTCGCTGCTGCTGCTGTTGCTGCTGCTGCTGTTGTTGTTGTTGTTGTTGTTGCTGTTGTTGTTGATGTTGTTGTTGTTGTTGTTGTTGTTGTTGTTGTTGTTGTTGTTGTTGTTGTTGTTGTTGTTGTTGCTCTCTCTCTCTCTCGTTTCTCGCGACGCGGGCGTCCGCTCGCCGCCTCCCGTGAGCCCGCGGCGGACGGGAGGCCCTGGCCTCGAGCACGCACGGCTTGAGCCACAGGCGCCACTGCCTGAGGGTCTCGGCGCACCCCGAGGACTCGCCGCGCGCGGCGGCGCCGCCCGCCGCCGTGCCGTGTGGTGTCCTGTGGGAGGAGGGGGGAGGGAGGAGGGAGGAGGGAGGAGGGGGGGGGGGAGGAGGGAGGTTGATGATGCGACGACCGGCTTCGCTGTCTTGCGTGCTCGTCCCACGAGGCAAACCTGTGGGTGGCGCATGGGACCACACGGGGGGCCACCACTTACGCCACCACGGGCTTAACCTCCAAAGAAGAAAAGATCAGGGCCCTTAACCCCTTTGGGCTCCCCGAATCTGTTGCCCCTGAGCTTGCCTCCTTCGCTCCTTCCTCCCTGAGCCCGCCTGGCGCGCTCCGCGCGCCTGGCTCTGGCCTCAGCACGGTTGGTCTCGATGCGGGCCAGCTGCGCCTCGCTCAAGACAGGGGGTGGAGGCGGAGGGGGGACCACGGACGGCGTCGACGACGTCGGAGGAGACGAGAGCGGAGGAAGGGAGCTGGACGTGCCAAAGTGGCCGTCTTGGGCTGCAGCCAGAGCGTCAGCCTGAATCTCGATGTAACTCTGCTCCTCTTGGGCTTCGAGAGCCTGCTGGTTTGCGATGGCTGACGCTTGAATGTCCGCGGTCTCGGCGAGAAATCTGTGCTTCTCAGGGTCCACTCTCTTGCGACTCTTCTTCTGCACTCCGTAGTCCGATGGAACCAAGAAGCGCTCGTCGGCGTCATCGCTCCACGGAACAAGGAATTCAAAAAGAGAGCTCAGCACCTCGGGAGAATCGCGGGAAAAGACGAAATCCGCATCCTCATTTTCGGAGGCAACAATTTGCTCCACAGAAGAGAGGATGGCGCGGGCCAGAGCTCGACAGAGCCCAGTGGGGTAAACCTTTTTTCCCGCGGTGCGAAACTTGTTCCTATCCGTGCCTAGAAGAGTCATGTGTATGTCTTTCTCATGAGAGCATCTGCCTGAACCAGGCGTGCTTCTGAGCTCCTCAGCCAAGACTGGCTTGCGGAGCGAGAGAATCCTAGTTGGTGCACGGCCGACGGCTGACATGTCAGTATCCTGTGGCCAGTGTTTGCATTGGTCGAAGTCCGTAACGGAGGAAACAGGTGCAGAGCAAAGGGCGACTAACGGAGGCCAACGAAAAGAAGTTGGGGCGGAGGGGAGCCAAGTGGCGGGGATAGGATGCTCTAACCAACCGCTGGTGCCCACCTGCAGGTGGACGGAAAGCAGATAAGTAATGGCGAACAAAAGCTGGGAGCCAGTCTCCACCTGCAAGTGCTGCCTGGGAGTGCAAGAAGGGATACCCCAAACATGGTCTCGAGTCCTTAAAGGGGGGGGCCTCCTTCATACCACCTCGCCGCGGACCAAGTTTCGCAAGATGCCCCCCCCCCCCCCCCCCCCCTGTGTTAAGGATACTCCTGGCTCTAATGTGCTCGGCCCAATGCTCAAGAGCTTGGGGCTGAGTCGAATCACCTCTAACTGCGTCTATGGCAATGTCGAGGGATAAACAGTATACTGTATATCGGGGATCCTGGATAATAGTGCGATCAAGATGCCACTGGATATCTCCAGTGCGCCTCATACCCGAAAAAACATTTAGCACAAACATCTCCGACCGTCTGATAGGGTACGGAATGTGCTCTGCAGCTTCTTTTTGGAAGTCCTGGGGCCGAAAAGGCCAAACATGATCTTCCAGAAGAGACGGTCCCGACTGGGCCCCAACCTGGGAAGTTCCCAGGCCCACAAACTGGGCCGCGGCCTCCTCGGAAGAAAACATAATCGGCTTCCACCAGGACGGCTCTAGCTTCGGCGTCAGAAAGCAACGCAATAACGTTTGGCTCAAACTCAGTGGGGGGACGTGACGGGATACATTTTCTTGCTGGGTATGCTGGCCTCCACTTGCCAAGGCCCATAGATCTGTTGTTTGCGGCCTTTGTGGCAGCCTCCGGATTGAGTGCAAAAATCAAGTCCTGCTTGCGACTGGCTGCCTCGGTATCTCCACTGCAATCCTGACCGTTTGCCAAGAGTGAGACAGCGCACTTGGGGACATCCTTAGCGATGTGCTCGGTCAGAGCGTTGCGGCTGGCGAACTGCGTGTTACAATACTCACAAGCAGTAGTGTCACCCAATACAGAACGAATGGTGTGTGTGAGTGATCGATGTATCCGAGCAATCTGCTGTCTCATACCACGAACATGTGAAAAGTTCAGACCGCACCACATACAAGTATGGTTCTTATCCTGTTCTTTTTCTTGTGCACGGAAGGGGGTGTAGTGGATCATTGACTGGATAAGGTACCCCTGCTTCGTACAGTATCTCGAAACTGTCTGCCTCGGCCTTGTCAGCCTTGGCAGCTCTGGCCTGGTCTGCTGCGCACTTGCGCACAGCGTCTGCCACGACGGACTTCCAATGCTTCTTGGATCGTCTGGCGTAGCGTTCCCAAGCCTGCAAATCTTCGCGCGTGTCTGGGAGGTTGTGCACTGCGCGCGTGTATTCTCGTATCCAAATTAAATCTGATACGATGAGAGGTACCCAATAATCCGAGACTTCCCGATGCAAGACACCCAAGAGCTCCATGAGGTGAGAGGGCCCATTGGTGACGAGTCTCCCAAATAACCTCAGGCGGTGGGCTCTGGTGTAGGTGCTGATGTCCGCTTTGGGAATCTGTGCTCGTATGTATGAGTTGTGTAGTGCTGTGTTGTCCTTCCTGGGCTGCTTAAGTACTGCACGGTACCTGTGTGTGATGTCATCGTCGAGGCTGGCGACCTGAGCTGGAGACAATGTAGGCCACGTGCTGGAATTATACAACCTGCCAGGAAGG
This sequence comes from Prorocentrum cordatum, assembly GCA_963575745.1. NCBI lineage: Eukaryota > Dinophyceae > Prorocentrales > Prorocentraceae > Prorocentrum > Prorocentrum cordatum. The sequence goes on along the minus strand of CAUYUJ010006745.1, from coordinate 12,251 downwards.
ATAAGAGAGGCAACCAACACCACGCGAATGTGTGTGGAGAGTAGGGGCTCTCGCAGGACCTTGCGGAGTGTCTTCCAGGATCCCGCGCAGCTGTGATATCTGTGGGAAAGTTCAGGTGCAATACTGTTGCCTTCGTCAAGAACCGTGCCCAGGTGCGTATACTGGCGTACTGCGTGTAGCTGAAACTGGCCGTAAGCACTGGAGCTGATCGGCAAGATACCTTCTGCATGCTTCCACAGTGCCAATTTAGCATTGATCGCACCTGGGCCTCGGAATTGGAATAAAGCGGCTGATTTGCCTCGACCACTGTGTCGTCGCATGCCGCGCTCAGCAAACGAGTCAAAAATGATGCCCACTAAGAAGGCGCGATGGATAGTAACGTCTTGGCACTGCCCATGAGCATAAATAAGGAATCATCGAACAAAGCCATGTCCATCGAATGGTCGTTATATGTCTGTTCTTTGTCTGTGCTGTCCTTATGTCGATGAAACCTGCATTGTGTACTGGATACCTGTGTTCAAGACCCAACTCCAAGAGACGACCCTGGACCAGCTGCATGACCGAGCCCATCGCGAAATTGAAGATTCGGTCTCCTAGTTGCTGTCCTGGTCCCGAACCGATGGTGGGGAAGCAATGGGTGTGCAGCCAGGAGCCACGAACCAAGACTTGTGATAAGCGTCGGTAACCATGGCATGGAGGCGGGAGGGATACGTATAGCATCACATAAAGGTCTTTCTGTTACTACATAGTGGGCAAGCTCCTCTGAAACCGATTGTGGCAAACCTGCCAGTGTAAGAATATGCTGAATAGCGTCGGCAGATTGGGAGTTGGCCGTGCAAAATACTAGCTCTCGCAAAGACTTGTAAAAAGCCTGGATCGCATCCAACGGCAAGAAAAGGGTGGATAGGTTGCGCTGCACGGCTAACTGTTGAAATGCGCGAAGTTCAAGTGCCGCGTAGTCTGCACCTACACCCTGGGCTCCACCATATTGACGTGGCCCAGCGTGAGCCGGTAGGTATGTTGCCACCTGGGCCCTGAGTAAGGCCCTGGACCTTCTGCCCAACTGAGAGGATCCCAAGATCGATCGATAGCAATCTCGGTTACCAGGGTCACCTTTTTTAAACAGCGGCCAGTAAAAAAACCTCCCTTCCACTGTATAGGCTCCGTGGTCCTCATGAATATTTGGGTAATAAGAGAGAAAACCAGAGTTGCGATAGGCTGGAATAGCTTCGCCACCATGGTGCCAGTGATGCCGTCTGGGCCTGCTGCAGCACGCCTGGTAACCTTGCGAGAACGTTCAAATTGTGCGCGGGTGGGGAGATCTTCAGCCGAAAAAGCGAGGTCGTTGAAATGCTGCTCTGGACAAGCTGGGAAGTTTGCCTCGAACTATGCGAGGTCTTCTCTTGGCATGACCGCTCCCGCCTCGTTGGCGGCGAAGTGCTGGGTCCAAGTATGTGCGACGTCGCCTTCCGCTTCGACGGGTCGGCCGTCGAACCCTTTCAGGATTGGGGGGGGGGGGGGGGGGAGCTGCGGGCCTTCTTGCGAGAGCAAGCACCTATGCGTTTGAGTCTGGCAAAAGCTTCGGCATGATCGTGGACAGACCATGCGCTGGAAATATCCCCTGTTGGCGTAATGCTGCGCGGCATCGTTGCGCACCTGCAAGTTGACAAACTGCGTGGATACTTTAATAGCCAGTAACCTGTGCGCATATGTGATGTCCGACATACGCCTAAGCCGATGTAACCAAGACTGGACTCCTTGAGGACGCTGGAGACCCAATAAAATCCAAGACGCTCCAGAGGGCAACTGCAGGGACCTCGATTTGGCGCCAGTGGAGAGCCGCGCCCCTGGGGCCCTGACTTTATCCATAGTGAGCTCGTGCATGATATCTTGTATGTGCTGCCAGATAAGATGAGCCCAACTTAACGCTTTGAGAACGTGCCGGGCCCAACAGGCCTTGGAGGCTTTGAAGGGCCCCATGCTATGTGTGTGAGTGCACCTTGGCATGCCCCACCAAGGCTCGCACGTAGGGGCGGCCCAAACACGGAAACATATAGCCTGTGTGCTGCGGTCCCAGAAATACTTCATGCGTCTGCAACGTCTCATCTGCAAAGTACGCTGATCCATAGCCTGAAGGGGTGCCTGCGACAGCCATGCATGCAAGAAATTTGTTATAGTTACGCAGTGGTCGTTAGGATGTACTGCGAACTCTACCCGCGGTGCGTTGTCACGGACATGTGCGGCAAATGCTGCTGCGGCTTCAGGTTCATTAAAAGCCTCGGGATTGCACTTGATCTTGGAATACTACTGGGGAGCTCGACACTTAGGAGCAGAGAGAGGAAATTGAAGCACCGCCCCGACAGCTTTGTGATCAACAATGTTGATGGAAAGGTCGATTGCGTGCTGCACCGATGCGCTATGAACGTGTATGTTGGCTGAGCAAGCAATGTAATCAAGGCGTCCTCCTTTCTCTGCTTTCTGATCATTGGGCGAAGGCCAAGTGGCACCTGAACCTGAAGCCTTCAAGAAAGTAGAGGGGAGCCAGAGTTGCCGATCGCGTAACATGCCGTGGAAAACTTCCCCAGGATAATTTTGTGGTTCTGCTTGGACCGCTCCAATAGCTTCGGGAACGACGGACCCGACTCTGGCGTTGGCGTCGAGGAGGAAAAGCTCTGTAACCGTACCCTCTAGTAATGCCGAAAACTGGCTGGAAGCATGGTCCCACCATTGCCGAATCTGTTCCTTGCCTGATGCGCTGTGCGGAGCATGGCCTACCACTACGTTGAGACTGAAATTACCTTCCTGGTGGCAACAATGAGCAGGCGAGGAGTAGCATGAAGAACGCGACAATCACGAAGCGAGAGCCCCCCTGCGTCGTGGAAAAAAAAAAAACAGCACGCTTGTGGATCCATAAAGAACATCCGTACCTTTGAAATTTGTCAGCACCTGGATGCAGTACTACGTATTCTCCAACTTGCGAATACCCGTCCCTGGGAAACCTAGTCTCGACTGTGCCTGCAAGGCATTTTGTGGTGCGAGAACATGTGGCCCAGATGGGCCATGCGACCGGGTAAGAAGAGACCGCTGTTTTTTTTTTTTTTTTTTTTTTTTTTTTTTTTTTTGCAACGGCCAGCCCTTGGGTTCAAGGTCAGCACGTTGGCAGCGATAACACTGAGGCTCTTCGTATAGGCCTGCGTAGAGGTGCCCCTTGCGAGACCTTTGGGCTCCTGGCAAGGGGCAATCCCAGGGGGCCCAATAATAGGGTCCAAAGAATGTGGTAACTGAACTCCATGACTGGGTGGATATTGGCTGCGATCCGATATCTGAGTAATAGTGTGTAGCCATGCCCATGCGAGTTCCGCCTGCGTCGGTTATGGCGATCGCCATTCCGTGGGCGGATGGGCAAAAGAGCGCAGAGAGAGCGAAGCAATCGTGGCACGTGTGTCGGCTAGCTCACTCCACGGCTGAGCTGCGTGTCCTGGCACATGCTGGGGGGAAAACCTCGGCAAGTCATGCGAATGATGCGTGATTGGGCGTCCAGAAGGGCTCTCTCCTGAGTATGATTCCCTGGGGGCGCTTCCTCTTCTGATAATGGCCAAGAATTCCATCTTGTCCCCGAGTAAGGATACTTCCAGACTGCCCGAGACATCCACGCCCAGTTGAGTAATCCAAGCCATGGCCCATTGGGCCGCGTAGAGCTCACCGAGAAACGAGAAATGCTCTGGAGTGTGGCCCCCTGGGTCATACACGTTAGCCGCGAATCCCACAGGAGCCGTAGATCCCAAGACATCCGTAACCAGAACCACAAATGCCAAGCTAGGTAATCCTGTTGCCGATGCGTCGTTGGTGCCTTGTATGTGGGTTTGACGGCCGCCAGAGCCATCAACGTATACTTGTAGGCTCCTCCATGATGACAGGTCCTCAAGTGAAGATAAAGTAGGCAAAGTCTGGGCAGCGGAGGAATGAAGAAACGAACCTATGAGGAGTAAGTCCCTGGATAATTCAAATTCCCAAGAAGTGAACATCTTGCGGAGAAACGCTGAACAGTCTTGCAGGGGACTGAACATGCAACCTTTGATGGGCTCCACCGTCTGGCAAATATGTGTACCTGGCGCTGGGGCCAGCTGGGGCTGGGAAAGGTTGTTATCCCTGACGTTCTGAAAAGTGTCGTCATCGCACCAGCTGGCTAATGACCCCCCACTACCGTAGCGTCCTCTGGTACTGCTGGCGTGCCCTCGGCGATGGCCTGGGACTTGTGAGGTGGCTCGTCGTCGTGAATATCTACTGCCATGCGGGCAGTGCCATTTTGCTGAATCTGCTGGAAAACGTTGGATCTCTTCTGCTGACCAGGCATATTTCCCACTGCGTGCTGCCATGCTGGAGACTTGGTTCTCCCAGAGGATGCTCCTGAGCTTGAGCGGAGTGCTGCCGGTTCTGCAGGGCTGAGATCGGGTAAACTGTCTCCAGCTGAGCTGTTGGAACCTGCGCGAGCCGCTGCGGCCTTTTGCAGGAGAGCCTCCTGTGAAGGACGTGGAGACTGTGACGGTGCTGCAACTGTCGGGGAACTGGCCGTGGTCAACGTAGACAGTGACTGCTGAATTGACATGAGTGCCTGGCTGAGCATATCCATTTGTGATGTGAGCTGCGCCTGACCAGACTGTAACTCGGCGATGATCCTGGGCACCGCAACGGGCTGGCCAGGAGTTGGAGAGGAGGGCGTAGCTGTAGGCGAACGTGCGTTCGGGGTCGATGTGGCAACGCCGGAGTCGACCTCCATGCTGTCGGCAGCAAAATGAACTCCTTTGGGCAGGCTTGGTGTAGACAATGCACGTGCCGCTGCCGCTGCTGCGGCTGCTGCTGATGCTGCCGCCTCTGCAATCTGCTCCTCCTGTAGTTGTAGGGCCTTGAAGTGGCTTAGAATATGTTGCGCATGCTCGGCGTCTGCTTGAAGTGCCTCTCTGGCAGCAGTCGCTTTGGTCATGGTTAACTCCGTTTCCTCTTCCGCCGTACGTGCTTCCGCCAATCTCTTCTGCGCTCTCTCCATGTACTTCCTCTTGATTGCCCACTCGATCGCGGGCTGAGAAAGCATGGATGTGCATGCACATGTACATTGCATACTCGAGTTCCAGAGGCTGAAACATCTCTGATGTGGCTGCCAAGGCTTTTTTGCTGATGAGCTGTGTCTCCAAGGCCGAGAGGGTGGCTTTGATTTGCCCTCTGGGTTCAGCAAGCTCCTTGGTGCCCGTCGGCGGGTCCACCCAGCTGGGGTGGGCCTTGGCGACCTCTGGCGTCGCTGGCAGAATAGTGAGAGATACTGGCTGAGAGACTGCCGGTGGTGTAGAGGGTGCCCGACCACTGCCTGCACTGGGGGGTATTGTCTGACCGAGACTGGCCTGCTCTCGACGCCGACGATGACCTCTGTCTGCGTGGCAATGAGCGGCCTCTGTGACGACCCCGCGGAAGTGGGAAGCAGCGCGTGCACCAACGTGAGGAGGACCAGTTCGGAGCGCCGCATTGTCCGCAGGTCCAATTGCCTCCTCTGGGCGTCGACCATGGCGGAACGCTGGCTGGTGAGTCTGCTGGCATGGCGCTGTGATGTACTGCTAACAATCCCCGCGCTGAGCTGACCCTGAGTAATGTGCGGGCTTGGCTGCGGGCCGCCCTGGCCCTGCGATGCCGAGCTGGCTCGGGTGAGCGTAGTGACCGAATGCTGACCGCGAAGCGCCACCAGGCGCCCTGCGGCTGGGGCTGCAAGCACTCGCTGGAGCGTCGCGGCCTGCGACGGTGCACGGCTAGCCCACTGCCTATGGCGGCGGCGGGCCTGCGCGTTGCCGATGTCCCGAGGGGCGCGCAGCTACTGGGTAGCTGCACCCAAGGCCCCTGAGCCGGGACGGCGGCTGAGGAGGGAGGAGGGGGGAGGGGGAGGGAGGGGGGGGAGGGGGGGAGTCCTGTGGGAGGAGGGGGGAGGGTGGAGGGAGGAGGGAGGAGGGGGGGGGCGGGAGTTGGGGAACACCTCCATCTTTGCGCTGGGGGCAGAAAGTACCCAACCGAATGATGGATCTCCCGGCCCAGAGCGCACGTGCTGTTCGTTGAAAGATGGTGCTCGGGGATTTCCTGATCCTAGTCTTCTTGAAACGCCTTCTTACTCGGACTTCCGCTTGCATTCCTTTCTGGGGGCGGGCCGAAGTCAAACCTAGCTTTTCGCCATGATTTTTTGCTGTCGTGTGTTTTCCTCGCGGGCGGCCTGCAACCGCTCGTCGCGGGCGTGTCGGGAGCAAGCGCGTGCCAGATCCCACCTGGAGGGCAGCAGGGATCTTAAGGGGTCCGCAGGGGGGCGGAGGAAGGGCGGGAGGAAGGGAGTCAAGGGAGGAGCATGTACCCATACCGCTACCCTCCCCCCGTTTTCCCCTTTGTGGGCCTTCTCGCAGGCCTTCGTCGCCACCGTTGGATTCGCTCCGAACTCTGGGTCAGAACGCACCCCGGATGGAGGGAGGAGGGAGGAGGAGGAGCCCGATGCTGACCAGTGGTCGTTTCAAACATGGGCCGAGGCCCGCTCCTTGGGAGCGGGGCGTTGCAAAACTTTACAGGGAACCCACGAATTTAGTGAGTGACGCTTTCCCCGCTCCTGTGGCTGGGGCACACTCCTTCTTGAGGTTCTGAGAGCCGCGGACGGCGTGGGCGTGCCCTCCTCACAAGTCCATGCAAATCTCCTTTTCCATAGCGGTATCCTCTCTCCGCTTCATGGCAGCCCAGGGTCGCCCCAGTTTGAAAAGCTCATGCCCTCCATCTGTCTAAGGGTCGCAGGATGTCAAAGTCGTGACGTATGCTCTGCGGAAGGAGGGCCAGGGGTAGCCTCGTTTTGAGAAGAACATGCCCTCCGTCCGTCTAAGCGTTGCAGGATGTCAGAGTCGTCGACGTATGCTCCGCGGAAGTCTCGCGCGAGAGCTTCGTTTCGAAAGGGGAACCGCCCTCCATTCGTGTTGGTTTTTGCACAACATGGAACGCCAGTACAGGTCGAGGAAGGGTCACGTGAATGTAGACGGTGGACTTTGTAGCTGAAAGTGCGCGAGGCCAAGGGGAAACCCTCATATGGTGGGGGCGTTCGTTAAGACATGTGCCCAGGAGGCTGCAGACCCTGGAGGATCCGTCATTTGATGAGGGCGGCAGTGCTACCCTTGGCCGATCCGCGATTGGAATTCTACCGTCGTCCAGACTCTGGGTTTTAAAGGGTTCCTTGTCTAATGCCCCCAC
>CAUYUJ010006744.1:0-51521 GCA_963575745.1 Prorocentrum cordatum | reverse complement strand
GCGTGTTCTCTGCGGAATCTGTGGAAGCGTTCGGAGCGCAGGAGAGAGGGCGCGTGGCGTGGACGCTGGGGCACGCGGCGGGCTTCTGCGCTGGTGCTCTGCTGTGGCTTGACGGCGGTCATGTGTGCGCGGTGCAGGAGTCGGTGGTATCTGGTGACGTGGAGTGGGGGGAAGCCGAGAGCGCGCCGTGGTGTCGCGTCGTCGCTCACGGGCGTTCGAGTTTGGTTTCGCGGTCGCCGCGCGCGGGTGCGGGGCGTGGCGCGTTGCGGGGCGGGGCGCCGAAGCGCCGTGCGGAGCAGGGTGCCGCAGGGGCGCAGGGCGCTCGCGGGGGCGCGCGCGACGGAGTGGACGCGGCGGCGTTGGCCCGGATGAGTTTCGCTGACTTGGAAAAGTTGGCTGCGCGATTGCGGGGCGACCGCGAGGCTGGAGTGCCGTCCTCGCGGCGCTGGGTTGGCTCGGAGCGCAAGCGATTGGACATTGAGGTGTACAGGGCCGCGCTCGCGGCGCACCTGGGCATCGACATGAGCGGTGTGCGGCTTGCTGGCGCGGAGGCGCGATCGCGGGACCATTCCGAGGAGATGCTGGGCGAGCTGGCGAGGCACGTGGACGAGCACGGCTGCGTTCCAGCGCAGAAGGAGTCCGCGCTTGGACAGTGGGTCCATCACGTGTGCGATGGACAGCATGTGCTGACCCCCGAGCGGCGCGCGCGGTTCGACGGGATCGTGGACCGGCGGGAGGAGAGGCGCGCGCGCGCCCGCGCGATGCTGGACCGCATCGAGGAGCACGTGGAGGTGCTCGACGAGCTGCCGAAGCAGGGGGCAGAGGACGAGGAGGAGAAGAAGCTCGCGGACTGGATCCACAATGTCGTCAAAGGACAGAACGAGCTGGACGATGACAAACAGGAGAGGTTCGATGAGCTGGTGAACAGGGGCATGTGGCAGCGGCGGACGGCGCAGCAGCGTGTGCTCGAGGTGAAGCTTTTCGTGGAGACACACGGGCGCGCGCCCAGGAGCGGCGGTCATGACGACGAAGCGCGGGAGCGTCTGCTCGCGATGTGGATCGGCAACGTGCGCGCGCACGGCCGCCAGGGCCTGGACGAGCACTGGCGAGCGCAGTTGGAGGCGGCGCTGGACGCGGATCTCATCCAGGTCCAGGCGCTGGAGGCGTGGTGCGAGAAGAACCGGAGGATGCCGGTGGAGAAGGCGGAGGATGACGAGGAGCGCAAGCTGGCCAAGTTCATCGCGAATCGCGAGCGTGGGGGCCGCGAGGCGTCGTTTAACGCGCCCGACACCTTCGACGCGCTGCGGCAGAAGTACGCGCAGGCGGCCGCCGCGCGTCGCGACGCCGTGAGCAGGGAGGCGGAGGCGCGGGCGCTCGAGGCGCAGCGGCAGGAGCTGCTGCAGCGCGCGGCCGAGGAGGAGGGGGAGGAGGCCTGCGGGGAGGAGGAGGAGCAGGAAGAGCCGGACCCGGCCGATTGCCTCGCGGAGGAGCGGCGCGCGGAGGTCACGCAGGATATGTTCGCCAGGTTCAAGAGGGCAGACAGGGCGCTGGCTCGGCGGGTGAAGACCGCGCTCGTGGGCGCCCTGCTGTCGTACGTGGACGCGCTGCAGGGCGCCGCGCTCGGGCTCGACGTCTTCGCTGCCCTGGCCAAAGACAGGCGGGTCCGTGAAGCCTTGGCCGCCCCGGCGGCCGTAGAGCCGCGCCGCGAGGCGCTCGGGGAGGAGGATGAGGAGGAAGACAAAGAGGAGCAGGAGGAAGAGGAGCTGGAAGAGGAGGAGCAGGAGCAGCAGCAGCAGGAGCAGGAGGAGGGCGACGACGAGCGACGAGAGCAGGAGGAGGGAGACGCAGAGATGGCGGACGCGGACGAAGAGCCGCGGGGCATGGCGGACGAGGGGGAGCTGCCCGCGGGCGTCGGCGAGGAGCACGAGGAGTTCGTGCGGTACGTGCTGGCGACCTGCATGCTGTCGTGGGTGCCTGTCTTGCCGAGGTTCTTCGCGGGGGAGGCGCCGGAGGCGGAGCTGCAGCGGCAGGTGGCGGGACTTGAGCGGCTGCGGGGCGTCGCCCTGGGGCGCGACGCGGCCACGGCGCAGGACAACGTGGCGCGGTCGCAGGCGATCCGGCGCCTGCGCAAGGCCGACCCCGAGCTGCTGCGCCGCACGCCCGTGCCCAATTCGGACGTGCGGGAGCCCTGGGAGCAGTGGCAGCGCCTGCACGACCGGCTCGAGCAGGAGGGCGTGGAGCGCGAGGTCTGGGTCTGCTGCCGTCGCGAGCCGCTGCGCTGGCGCGCGCCGCTCCGCGACGACGGCAAACTGGGGCCGGTCCGCGCGCCGCCGCTGCCGTCGCTGGTCGCCGCCGAGGGAGAGGTCTGGAGGCCTGGGGAGGTGCGCGAGGCGACTCGCCAGGCGCGGTACGCAGAGCAGGCGCGGCTGGACGGCGCACCTGGCGCCCCGGTGCACGGCAGCGTGCTCCTGCGCCTCGCCTCTGATTTCCTCTGCTACAAGTGCCAGCAGGAGTTCGAGCGCGAGCGGGGCGGGGGGGACGTGATGAGCGACGAGGAGGTCACTTCGTGGTGTGAGAGGCTGCATTTCACGTCGAAGAAGAAGCTGCCCAGTTTGGCGGCGAAGCGCGAGGCGGTGGAAGCGGAGCGCGCCCGCGCCGTGCGGCGAAAGCAGGCGGCCGGGTGCGCGGCGAGGGGGGAGAACGGATTCGCTGAGTTCCGCGGTCTGCTGCTGGAGAACGAGTGCTTTCACCAGGACAACTGCGAAGCGAGCGTGAAGCACGACCAGCGACACGCTCTGGAGCCGTGGTACAGCGCGCGGGGCCCGACGGGAGCAGGCTGGCGCCGTGGCCGCGCGTCTTCGGTATTCCGAAATCGTGGGCCGGCCATGGTGGTGCGTTCTTCTCCGAGGCCGTGGAGTCGGGCATCCCCGCCGACACGTTCCCCCAGGGGCGGCGCGGCTACTACACGGGCGAGCCGGGCGACGTGCCCGCGGAGCTCTGGCTGTTGCGGGCCTGGTGCCGCGCGCGCGGCGGCGTCGCTCGCATGGGCGACGCCCTGGCCGCGCGCTTGCAGCAGCTCGAGGGCGACCGCGACATAATGTACAAGGTGGAGGCCGCGGAGGGCGCGCGGCGGTCCCCGAGTGGCGACCTGAAGCCGCCCGTGTACTTGGCGGACCTGAATCCGCAGGCGATCCCCGAGTGGCCCGTCTGGCAGCAGCTCCTCAAGCTGAAGCCTCAGGCGGCGCGGCAGGTGGCGGCTTTCGTGCGCCGGGAGCGGGCGGGCGTGGGATTGACGTGGAACCTCGCCGCGGGGCACTGGGACCTGGACCAGCAGCGCCTGCTCGCCGCGCTCGACAGGGATCCCGCGTTGCTCGCCGGGGTGGAGAAGGACGCGGCGCTTACAGACACGGACAGGCGCGCTCTGATTGCCCTCGACGATTTCCGTGCCCGTCACGGCGGTGTCTGGCCGGACGCGTTCGCCGATCGGCGCGGGGGGCCCGATTTCAAGGAAGCGAAGCTCGCGCGGGGCGTTGCAAGGGTGGCGACGAAGTATTCGCAGGAATTCGTGCGCATCTGGTTGGACCGAACATGCAGCGACTGGCTGCGGCTGGCGGGGTGCGGGGATGAGGTGGTGGGAGGAGGGGCCGGCGGCGACGACTCTTCGGGGGGCGGCGGCGGCGGCGGGCCTTCTTCGGGCAGCGGTGCGGGCGGTGGACCAGCGTCGGGGTCGGGCTCTGGCGCGCGGGGGCCGGGAGACGGTGGCGCGGGCGGCGACGGCGACGGGGGCGCGGGCGGGGGCGCGGGTCTTGGGCTGTCTCGGGCGGAGGTCCGGCGGACCCTAGAGGCCAGCTCCCTAGGGCCCAGCGCCGCGGATCTCGCGGGCAGAGGAGAGAAAGGACAGGGTGCGATTGCTGCAAGGTAGCGGCCTGCGGAAGGACGAGGAGGAGGCGTCTCAGAGGGAAGACAGTGAAGGCAGGGGACGTGGAGGTGAACGTGGCTCTGGATGACCCCCACGTGAGCGAGGAGGGCACCCTGCCGGCGTGGCTCCTGGACCCCGCGCCGTGCGTCGCTGGCAGGTGCCGCGCGCGCGTCTGGCGCCAGCGCCGTTGCGTGTCCTTGCTCGCGCAGTGCCGGAATCCTTGCAAAGGCGAAGGGCAGTTCTGTGGGAGCCATGGCAGACCCGAGCAGCGAACTCTCGGGCTGTGGGACCCGGACAAGGGCCACAGCTCCCTGACCCGCGAGTGCCCGGAACGGTACGACATGGCCGTGAAGGAGGCGCGTAAGCGCGAGACGCAGGCCGGCGGCGCCCCGCCCGCGCCGACCCCGGCCATCGCTGCCGCTCGCAAGGCGCGCGTGCCCAGGCTCCAGCCCAAGTATGTGGCCCTCCCGTGTGACGAGCGCGGCCCTCTGCGGGCGTTTAAAGAGGCCCCGGAGGCTCTCCCGCCGTTCCCGTGCCGCCTTTGCGACAAGAACTTCGCCATGCATGCCGGCTTCAGAAAGCACGTGGACGAAAAGCACCACGGGTGGCCGGAGTACAGGAAGCGCCTGTTCTACCTGGCCGAGCAGTGGCCCCAGCAGGACGACGACGTGCGGCCCGTGAGGCCCCAGGAGTGGCGGCAGTGCGTGGAGGCCTTCTCTGAGCACCTCGTCACGGGGTCTCACGACTGGCGGGCCTGCGCAGCGCCCGCCGATTCGGGGGAGGCCGCCGCCGCCGCTGCCGCGCCGGACGCGCCGCGCGCCTGGTGGAAGCCGCCAGGCGCGGACGGGGCCGTGCCGCCCGCGGGCGTGGACATGCCGCCCGTGGACATGGTCGCGCTGGGCGCTGCTCCGGCGGCGTCGGACGCCGAGGGGCCCGAGCCCGGGCAGAGTCGCCGCGCCGTGCGCTCGAGGGTCGCCTGCTGCGTCTGCGCTCGTCTCCACTGGGCGGACGAGCTGCGCCGCGTGCACTTCTGGCAGCAGCCAGACGGCGCCGGGGAGCGTTCGCTGCTCTGCGACGAGGTGCCGAAGCCGCCCGCGCGCGCCGAGCTCGAGGCGGCGAGGGGAGAGGCATCCGAGGCCGCGGGCGCGCAGGCGCAGGCCATGCGCCTGACGCAGCGGCAGCGAGCCCACGCGCTGCTGGACCCGGCACGGTACCACGCCCGGTGGCGCTTCGTGCGCGAGGGCCCCAACGGCGTCGAGCGCCCGGGCGGCATCCCCCTCGAGGAGCTGGAGGCGTCCGCAGTGCGCGACCCTGGCCCAGACGGGAAGCTGTGGCTCTTGCACAAGAAGTGCTTCAAGATTGACAGGCGCGAGTCAGACGGGGTGCTCGTGGCCGACGCGAAGCAGAAGGTGCCATCTGCGCAGGGTGTCACGGCGCGCTCTCCAAGAGGTTGCCCACGATGCCGCCCTGCGCGCTGGCCAACGATCTCTGGATCGGTCGGCTGCCACCGCCGCTGCGGAACCTCACGCTGGCGCGAAGCTTCTGCTGCCCATCGCGCGGGGCATCGTGCGGCGGTTCAACTGCAAGGCCGATTCTGGCCAGTGGGCTCCAATCGACCAGCAGATCAAGGCGTACGTGGGGAACTTCGTGGCGTTCCCGAAGGCGGACGGCGGTCGGCAGGTGCTGTCGCTGCCGCCGCGGGAGAGCGATCTTGTCGAGTTTGTGCAGATTGTCTTCGCGGGTTACGATCCCGCCACCCTGCAGAAGGCGCGGTTGGAGGAGCTCGGCGTGCCCCTCGACGATTTCAAGCGCGCTTACGATTACCTCCGCGACACGAACGAGCAGTACGCCGCAGTGCGGTGGGACGAAGAGGCAGCGCGTAACTTTGCGGACCCCGAGGGCGACGGCGATGGCGACGGCTCCTCGCTCCTGGGCCTGCCTCGCTGTCTCGCGGCGTGCGTGGCCGTGGGGGGTGAGTGTGTGGCGACGCTCGCCGTGAGGGCCCGGCGATGCAGTGCAGCCCGGGTGGGCTCGGCCGCCGAGCGGACGACCGTGAGGCGCTTGTTGTTCTCTTTGCGAGCGCGGAGGGCGACGCGAACGCGGCGGCAGACGGCGGGGGCGAGGCAGAGGGCGAGGCAGGGGCCAGCGGTGAGGACGCTACTGGCGCTGGTGGGGAGGATGCAGAGGGCGACGAGGGCGAGGCTGGCGTGGGAGAGGGCGGCGAGGGTGTCGAAGAAGGCGAGTACTGCGCCGCCGTCGCGGACGCCGACATTATGGCCGATCTGGACAAGCAGTGGGCGAATGTGCACCTCAGCCTCCAGAGGGCGGAGGAGATTGCGCGCGAGAAGCAGCGCGCGGAGGCAGAAACGCGGCAGGTCGACGGCATGGAGAATTTCCAGGACCGAGATCTCGACCGGCGCTTGGCGGAGGCCACGGAAGAGGCCCGCAAGGCTGCGAAGTTGCTCACCAACTGCAAGAAGGAGGCGCTCACAAAGAAGTTGGAGCAGACGGAGCAGAAGATTCAGGCCACGCGGCCTCCTCCAGGAGTTGCAGGGAAGCGCGCGGCCGGCGGCGGCGGCGGCGGCGGCGGCGCGCCGGCCGGGGGCGCCGAGGCCGGGGGTGCGAGGCGCGCGGTGCGGGTCGTCGTGCCCACTGGAACCGAGCCTGTCAGCATGTTCTCGCCCGGCTTCTGGAGCGCCTTCGACCCTGTCGCGTTTCCGTATGGGGACGGCGTCTTCGGACACGAGAGGGACGCAAAGTTGACGTACGACGAGTGGTGCCGGTGCCTCATGGCTCGCGAGGAGCTCGAGTACGTGGTCCCCGACGACGTCTCGGCGCCCGACGCTGCGCGGGCGCCCGTGCCCGACGCTGCGAAGGCGCCCGCCGCGTCTGAGTCGCCCGTGCCGCGCTGGCGTCGCCGCGCAGACCTGCTCACGGCCCAGTATTGCCTCTGGCGCAGAAAGGCAATCATTCAGTCGGCCAGGTTATTCGTGCGCAAGCACCGCCTCGGGGAAAGCATCGCGGACCTGGCCGCTTTGACGCCGGAGGATCTGGCGCTGGTCGTGGCCGAGCTCGGCAGGGGGCGGGCCTGAAGCAGGCCCTGGGCCACGAGGGCGTGCCCCGGAACGTCAAGAGCGCGCTGCGCAGCATGCTGCTCAGCAACCGCGATGTCGTCGGCTCCGACGCGCACCGGACCACGCTGCGGCACATCAGTACCAGCTACACCCGGCTCTTCGGTCCGCCCCTGGTGTTCTCGACGCCGAACATCGCGGACACTCGGAACCTGATGGTGTCCCTGATGTACGAGGGCGCCTCCGTGCAGCAATGGCGGCTGCTGGAGGAGACTGCTCCCGTGATGCCCTCGACGCGGGAGATGCTGCGGCGGGTGGCCGCAGACCCGGTGTCGCAGGCCATGGTCACGAACATCATGCTGGAACTGTTCCTGGAGCATGTCGTCGGCGCCACGCCGCAGCGCGGGGCCACGGGCGTCTCCGACGGCGTGGCCGCCACGGGGGCGTGTGGAGCGTTCGGGCTCGTCCGCGCGTACTTCGGCCCCGTGGAGTCGCAGGGGCGCGGCGGCATCCATCCGCACATCCACGTGTGGCGCCTGCACCCGATGACTGGCGCGTTCCTCGCGAAGCTGCGCTCGGGGGACGTCGAAGGCCTCGAGGGGCGTCTGAGGAAGTGGAGGGAGGCCGAGCTCGCCCGGGTCGGCAGCGTGCAGTTCGACGCGGCGGAGGAGGTGGGCCGGCAGCTGGGCTTGGACGGGCGGGGCGGGCGGGAGTGGCTGCCGCCGCTTCCGCTCGCCCCGCGGGATCGACGTCTCGCGTTCGCGGACGGGAAGCTGGAGGAGGACGTCCTCTCCTTGCAGTACCATACGATCGCTGGCGCTTCGCGCCGTCAGCTCGGGAAGCTTCTCAAGCCGGAGTATGACGCGGGGCGCCGCTCTGTCCGTGATGACAAGAAATTGTCCACAGAAGAGCTGCGGAACGAGGTTGCGGCCATGATGAAGATCGATCTCGGAGAGGAGCGTGCGATGCTGCAGGAGCAGCCCGCAATTGAGGGTCCGCGCCGGCAGCGCCCGTTCGCGCCGTGTGCAGATCCAGAGCCCGATCCCCATGAGCAGCGGGCACAGTACCCGGCGGTCTTTGGCGAGCCTCTCACGGGTGCGCACGTGACGCTGCAGCCGCAGTACCGCCGCAAGCCTGCGTACCGCGAGCGCGCGGGCGGCACCGCGGCCATGCACTTTGCGGACCGCCCGGACGAGGAGGCGCGCACCTGGGCGGGCTGCTTCGCGCGGGACGCGCGCAAGTGTATCATCCGTGGCCACCTGCACAGGTGCGGTCCCACGTGCTGGAAGCACAAGACGAACGACGATGTGCCTCAGCACTGCAAGGTGTGCCGGCTTGGCTTCTACCACGAGTACGAGACTGCGGTGTACAGCCACCCGTCCAGGAAGCGCCCGGCCGCCTCTCTCGTCTGGCGGCGCCTGCGCAAGGGGAAGGATTTGGTGCTTCCGGAAGGTGCGAAGGTTCAGTACGCGTGCGGCCCGTTGGAGGAGGGGCAGTGGAACCCGCCTGGCGAGCGCCTGGATCTGGGCGACGTTCCGGCTGAAGGCTACGGCCCGTGGGCGCACCGCTGCAACCGGTACGGCAGAGCTGGTCGCGTCGACGTGGTGCGGTACCACCCGTACCACGGGAGCACGAACCCTGTGGGCCAGGTGTGTCTGCGGAGCAACCTGGACGTCCAGTGTCTGGACCGCGTGGTGCTCGACCTGCCCGGCGACGACAGCGTCGGGGGCGCGTCCGCGGCCGACGTCGACCCGGCCGTGCCGCCGCCTCCGGAGCCTGGTGCGTTCGCCGAGCCGGTCGGCGACGCGTCGGAGGCGCTGGCTGGGGCCGAGACTGGCGGCACCGGTTGCGACGAGGGCGCCGGGCAGAGCGGAGGTTCCACGGAATCAGGGGTGTCTGCCGCAACTCAGGGCGTGGGCGGAGCGGGCGAGGGGTCGGTGCGCGCGCCTGCGGCGGGGGGGGCGCGCCTGCCCGTGGGCCGCCGCCTCGGCCTGCCCAGGGGAGGCGGCTTGCTCGGCGGGGCGCCGACCACCACGATGGACGATCCCGACGCGGGGGACATCTGGGACATGGGTGGGGGCGATGAAGATGTGTTCGATTTGGTCGATGCGTATGACCTGGGTCCGCCGCCTCCGCCGACGCCGGAACAAAGCGGCGTAAAGCAGGCAGTCGGGCCGGCAGATCCACAGGGCGAGGACACCGCGAGCTTCTGCGCGGCTTCCTGTTACGACGGCAGCCGGCCCGGGTTCGTGTTCAAAAAGGGGGAGCAGGGCCTGGGCTACTACAGCGACCTGCGCGCGGAGCGCGAGCTGGCAGAATCAGCCGTCGAGACAGAGCCGAGGTCGCGGGCGCCGGGCCGCGCCGCATCGAGCGCGGCCTCTGGCGGCCCTGCATCGCGCGCGCCTGCCTCGCCCGCCGCCTCCGCCTCAGCTGCTGGCGCGAGCGGCAGCGGTCCGCCGGGCAGCCTGCGGGAGCACGTTTTGCACTCCCTGGAGGCCGTGTTCATGGACGCCATCAATATGGCGCACTACCAGACGGACTACACGACCAAGGCGGGGCCGATCGCGGGAGACCTCGGAGTGCTGCACGCGCAGAGCACCGGGTTGGAGTGGCTCCGACTCCAGCAGAGGGCGGAGCGGGAGGCGGATGAGGCGGCGGAGGAGGAGGGCAAGGAGGACGTCGACGGGGCCCGGGCCGCTGCTGTCGCTCGTCGCAGCGGCTGGGGCGGAGTGCTCGACTCTGCCAGGCGAACAATCATCAAGCTCACGACCAGCTCGCACCGGGCGCTCCTGAAGAAGTTGCCCGAGATGATGTTTCAGATGCAGTATGGCCACGAGTGCTACTGCTCCCATGACACCTGGACTCTGTATTGCAAGGGGATCGTGGCGCTGGCGTTCCAGGCAAGCCACGCCGTTCACGAGAAAAGGGACGACTTCTGGACCGACCCCCGCGCAGAGGACATCGAGGTGGACCAGCCGGCCGCGGGAGAAGAGGACGGCGAGGGGGGGGGCGGTATCATGGATGCGCTGGGCGAGGGGCGCGCAACGCTTCGCGCCGAGGTCGTCAACGGCGTCGTCGGGGAGGGCGCGGGTGCCGGTGCTGCTGGGGAGGGCCAGCCCGAGCAGGAGCAGCAGCAGCAGGCCGTCGAATACCGGGCACGGCAGGAGCACGACATGAAGATGGACTGGCTGCATCGCGGCGACAGGGAGCCCCTGAAGTCCATGGGCATGTACCATTACGCCATGTACGTGTACACAGCTCAGGCCAACCCGCTCCACTTCGACGCGCAGGACTTCGAGACGTACGCGTTCGCAGACTCGCACCCGGCCGCCGCCTCCCGAGTGCAGAAGCTCCGCGTCGGCGCGCCGTTCAGGGTGCCCAAGTTCTTCGGCTTCGCGATGCCTTCGAAGGAGAAAGAGGAAGAGGTGAACGCGCTGTTCAAGTCGGTGATTTTTCGCCCGTTGCAGCCGGCTGAGAAGGGGGCGGCAGCCTGGGCGCCCTACAGGGCCGGTGTCGACGCGTCCGGGAAGCATAAGCCTGCCTGGGAGGAGTGGTGGGCGAAGCAGGTGGCGTTGTCCAGGCAGTACGAGCTTTGCGAGCGGCGAGCTGGAAAGTGGTTCACGATCGAGGACATCGATCTGGATCGCGGCTCCGAGGAGGGCCCGGGCCATTTTGCACAGCGCCCCAGCGCCGCCGAGTTCATGGCGCGCTGGACCGTCCAGGTCGCGACGAACCTCGACGTGGAGGCGGAGGCGAAAGGGCGGCCGCGAATCAAGACTCGTCCGGAGGCCAAGGACTTTGTGTACTCTGAGCTGCAGCCAGCGGAGAATCGGCCTGCCGGGGAGGCGGACGAGGAGGAGGGGCGGGCGCCGGTGGCGGAGCCTTCGACGGTTTTGCTGAGGAGGTGGACGAGGGCGAGGCGGACGAAGCGTGGGCGGCGCACCGACAGAAGGCCAGGTTCGCCGTGCCGGATAGCGAGGTGCCCGCGGTGGCCCAGTTGGAGCAAATTCGTGGGTCGTCACAAAGCCTGGTCTATAAGAACATCTTCCTTGAGGGTTATGCGAGAGACCATAAGCCGCAGCCTGCTGCCGCGAGTACTGGAAGGCAGACCGGATTCGGTGGTCTCGACTTGGGCGACTCTCAGTTCGAGGAAGGCAAAGCACAGCAGAAGGAGGCGTTCCGATACAGGAAGAAGGGAGCTGAGGGCTTGCCTGGGGATGGCGACGGGGGGGGCGGCCTCGCGGGTTCGGCGCCTGCCGCGCTCGTGCCTGGTCGGCCGCCGGCGCCCGCGGTTGCCGGCGACGAGAAGCGGCCGCCGCGGGCGCGCGACATCGCGCAGAGGCTGTTGGACGAGTGGGCGACCAGGGCGGACAACCCGGTGACGTTCAATAAGGAGCAGAAGGCGGTGGTCGCCCTGGTCGTGGGCCAGGTGGAGGCCATCGTGGCATACGAGGAAGATCTGCGCAGCGGAAAAAGCCCCAAGCCGGTGGAGCAGATGGCTCTCCTGTTGCACGGGGAGGGCGGGACGGGGAAGACGGAGGTGGTGAAACTGCTGCGGCGTCTGTTCGCCGAGGTGTTCGGCAAGGGATCGGAGATCGCCGTGGCCTCGTCGAACAGCGCTGCGCGCGTCATCGGGGGGGAGACGATCCACAGCGGCTTCGGGCTGAGCGGGCAGCAGGCCTTGACCATCGCTAGGCTCTCCGGGCAGAAAGTCGAGGATGATTTCGTGGACCGCATGAACGCTCTCAAGGCCGTCATCGTGGAGGAGGTGTCCATGGTGCCGCCTGCGCTTCTCGGCGCTGCATCGTTTCGCATGTGCAAAGCCCGGAAGGCGACGCACAATTGCGACGTGGACCTGTACATGGAGCGGGGACACATGTTCGGGAAGGCTCCGATTGTCATGTTCCTGGGTGACTTTTATCAGCTGGGCCCTGTGAGCGGCAAAGGCAAGAGGTCTTCCCTGCTGCAGCGTGAGGCACCCGACCAGTGGGTTCACGTCCGCAATGGGCAGTCGATATTCTTGGACGGCGTGACCCACGCGATGTTTCTGTACGAGACGCACCGCTTCAAGGACAGGCTCGTTACTCCGCACGCGCCCTGCCCTTTCATGCCGGGGTTCTTGAAGACCATGAGGGAGGGCAAGAAGTTCACGGCCGAGCAGAAAAGGGTGGTGCAAGGGTGGGTGGTCCGACCCGGTAAGAACGACAAGCGGCTGCAGGACCCCGCTGTCAAAGACGGGTTCGAGATGGGCATCGCCTGGGAGGCCGTGCACAGGCAGATGCAGTATCGGGCCGTGCGAGAGGCCAGGGAGAAGGGGCAGATGCTGCTGTACGTACAGGCCGTGGACTTGCCCCCAGCCCCCACGGCCTTCGGTGAGGAGCATTACAAGGCCATGCTGCAGGTGCCGAACGTGAACAACACTGGTCACCTCATCGGCATGTGCCCGCTGTACATCGGCATGCGTGTGCGGCTGACCGTGAAGTTGTCGGCGAAGCACCAGATCGTCCAGGACGCCGTGGGGGTAGTCAAGGACGTGCGGTTCCACCCGCGAGAGTTCGAGACGCCGGGCGCGGATTGGCGCGAAAAGAAGACTCACGACGCCCACAGGCTCGGTTATTATCGATGCAAGCGTTTGCCTCGCGGTGTCCTCGTCAAGTTTGATGACTTCACGGAGGACCTAGGGTTCGGAGCAGGGGTCGTGCAGATCGCGCCGCACAGGGCGTCCTGGGAGTGGAACCATCACTACTACGAAGACGATGGCGAGCGAAAGCTTCGGAAGGTGAAGGTTACGAGGTACCAGATCCCGTTGCTGCCAGAGAAAGTTCGCACCGTGCAGACGGCGCAGGGCTTGGGCATGGATGCGGCCACCATGGTGCTCCAGAAGCCCATGAACATGGGCGCCGATGACTGGTGGCTGCACCTGTACGTCATGCTCAGTCGCGTTCGCGTGGCCCATCGCGTCCTCGTCTACAACCTGCCGCCCTGGGAAATCCTGCAGCGGGGCCCGCCCCAGTACGTCCGCGAGGGGGTCCAACGCTTCGAAAGCAGGATTTTCAAAGCGAGTTACGAAATCGCCAAGCAGAGGGCGCAGGAGTACGGCTGGGACGTGGGGGATGGGCCCGCGGGACGGGGCACCCGGAGTCGAGCTCGGCGCCCGCGCCGCCGACGGTGCCTCGGGCGTCGCCGCCAGGCCCGCCTCGCGCCGTGGGGAGCTCAGCGGGCGTCGGTGACGAGGTGGGCGACGACGACGACGACGACGACGCCACTGGATCAGCGCCTTCGGACGGGGAGGTGGCCCCTGCGGCGTCTGTGCAGACGCCTCTGCCCTCGCACGCGCTGCGCCCGGGCCAGGCTCTGACGGTGCCACCGGCATACATTGCGCCCGACGCAGGGCCTGCGGGGCGGGGCAGGGGCCGCGGCCGCGGCGGCGACGCGACGGCGACCGCAGATGCGGCGGCGGCACCGTCCACTGGGAGCGCTGCTTCGCGGGGGCGTGGGCGCGGGGGTGCCGGCCGCGGCGCCGGTAGGGGCACCGTCGTGCCGAGGGATCTTTGGGGGGAAATGTTTCGCACGGCGGCGACTGTTGGCGATGGTGCAGAGCCGCCAGAGCTGCGCCCGCTGGACCGGGATCTGTGCATGGCAGCTTACGGCGTGTCCCAGGAGGAGGTCACCAGGGAGCTGCAGTGGCACTGCGGCCGCGGCTCTGGCGTGGGCATCGCAAACCTCGGCAATACTTGCTTCGTGAGCTCAGTCGCGCAGGTGCTGCTGCGCCTGGCTCCCTTCCGTCGGCTTCTCCACGAGCACGGCCGGTGCCCTCTGGGTGCAGACTCTTGCGCGGCGTGCGCGCTCGGAGCTCAGGCCGCGGCTCTCTCTGTCCAGGGGGTCGACGCCGTCGCGCCACTCGCTATAGCCGCGCGCAAGGGGCTCTTTGGTGAGCGAGAATTTGCAGAATTCGATCAGCAAGGGAGACCGAAGCAATGCGACGCGTCAGAGTTCTTCCTGGCCGCCCTCCATGCCGTTACCGCGGCCGAACACCCCGTTTGCACCGCAGGGGGGGCTCACGGGCAGCGCAGTGTGCTCCAGCAGCACGTCTGCGGCATTGCGTTTCGGCAGCGGAGGCGATGCGCCGCGTGCACAGCAAGTTCGGACAAGGGGGAAATTAAGACGTTTCTCAAGGTGGTGCCTTCCGAATTGCTCGGCCCCGACTACCGGGGGCCGTGCGATCTGGAGGAGTTGATCCGGCTGGAATTAAGGCATGTCGGTGAGCCAGGGCAAGGATGTCCGGCGCACGCTCACCTCGATGATGCTCAGAGGGCGGCGGCCGGGGTCTGTCAAGGCATCAGGGTATATACAGGCAATCGCTGGGAGCGGTCGCCGCCCGTGCTCTTCGTGATCGTGCAGCGGGTGATAGGCGAGTGGTACGACAGACGCCCTGTGCGCTTTCCTCAGATTCTGCGGCCTGTGGATTCCGAGTGCGAGTACGATTTCTCGGGGGTCGTGGTGCACCAGGGCGAAAGCGCGACGAGCGGACACTACTATGCGTATGCATCCGTGGGCGTGAACGAATACGCCAAATTCGACGACAGTACTGTCCACCTCCAGACTTGGGCGCAGATCGCCAGAAACCACCAGGTGCACATGGGCGCGTATGTGTTTGCGTATGTGCGCAGGGCGGGTCCGCGGGGCGGAGGCGGCGGGCGCGCGGCGGCGGGGTCTGCGGGGGGCGCCGGCGGCAGCGCTGGTGCGGGACCGTCTGGTGCGCCGCCGGCTCCGCCGACTGCGCCTCTCGGGCATGCAGGCGGGCGCGCGGCGGGGTCTGCGGGGAGCGGCGATGGCGGCGGCGGCGCTGCTTCCAGCACGTCTGCCGCGCCGTCTGCGCCGCCGAGTGCGCCCGCCGGGCAGCAGGCGTCGGGTGGCGAGCCACTGGGCAAGCGGCGTCGGGCGGGTGGCGGGGATCCTGGCGCTGGCGACGGGGACCCCGGCGCTTCGGGGCAGCCGCAGCCGCCGTTGCGCAGGGGCAAGAAGCGCGGGCTGTCCCCGCCTGCTCTGGGCAGCACGGGCGGCGAGGACGACGACGCTGGCAGGGCCTCGGGCGTCCCGTCCGCGGGCCCGGCTCCTGCCGCGGTCGAGCCAGGCGTGGGGGCGCCACCTGCCGACCGCGAGTGGCATCGCTTTACGCCGAAGACGATCGATGAAAGGAAATGTTTGGCTCGTACTTGGGGGGATGGAGTGGGTGCGCAGTGCCGCAGTTTCCCCGCGGAGGGATGCGGCGTGTTCTGCAAGAGGCACTTCGGCCAGCAAGGGGCAAAGGGGTGGCATGGGCGCGTGGACGGGGCAATCCCGGAGGCAAAGTTGAAGGAGTTCCAGGAGCGAGCGGCGCGCAGTGCGTCGGGCGCTGTTTCTGCGCCGGTGGTTCCAGCGGCGGGGACCCTGCCCGAGGCTTCGCCCGCGGCTGCGCCTCCAGAGGTGTTCGCCCAGGGCGGCTTCGAGGGTGCGCGAGAGGCCGCCGCGTCCGAGGGTGCTGGGGATGCTGGCGCGCACTGTGGGGCTTCGGCCCCGTCAGTGGGCGGTGGAGGCGGGGCGACGACGAGGATTGTGGCTGGCGTTGTCGTTCGTGTGGGCGCCGGCGCTGGCACGGCGCCCACCGAACCGCCGCGCCCTCAAGCGCGCCCGCGCATCGCCACAATCGGGATTCCGGACGTGGAGGCTCACGAGAAGGCGCAGCAGGCGAGGGAGGCGGAGACCGCGCGCAGGCGACGCGAAGAGGGCGAACGGGGCCGCGTGACAGACAGGACAGGCGTAGACCTACCCCGCTCTGATCCACACAGGTTGGGATGAGATCGCCCCTCCATGGCCGCTTGCCAGGGCGTCCCTCATTGAGTGTGCGGGCGTGCGTTTGTGTATTCGTGTGTGTGTATGTGTGTCTGTGTGTCTTAGTGTGCGCGTGTATGTCCGCGTGTGCACTTGAGACCCGCGCTCGCGCCTGCGACGCGGCGCGCTTCCTGAGGAAACGTGCATCCTTGTGTGTGCGTGTGTGTGTGTGTCTGTGTGCGAGCACGGCGCTGGCACCCCCGCCGCCCCCTTCCCCCTTCTCCCCCCCCATCTCTTCGGCGCTCCGCGAGGGCGGAGTGGCTGGAGTGGAGGGAGGGCCGGCCCCAACATGGGGCGGTGCCTCCCCCCTCCGGAGCGCCGGCGGGGTGGGCGGTGGCGCTTGGGGGCGGCTGGGGGGCGCGGGGGTCGAGTGCGCTGCTTAGTCGGGGAATGGGTCTGTCACCGCGTTGTCGTCTGTGCGTGGTTAGCCGCGGGTGTTCGCGATTGCGTCTGTGTGTGCGCTTGTGTGTGTGTGTGTTTGTGGTGGTGGTGGTGGGGGGGGGCTCGCGCGTGTCTCGTATGTGTGTGTGTGTGTGTGTGCGCGACCGTGTGTGCGTGTGCGCGTGCGTGTCTGGGTGCTCGCGCGTGTGTGTGCGTGTGTGTGTAAACGTTTGCGTGTGTTTATGTCTGTGTGTCTGTGTGGCTGCATGTCCTCAAGCTCCTCAAGCTGTGTGTCAGATTTGTGGCTGCATGTGTCTGTGTGTCTGTCAGGCTGCATGTGTGGCTGCATGTGTCTGTGTGTCTGTGTGGGTTCTTGTGTATATATGTGTGTTTGCGTGTGCGCGTTTGCGCGTGTGTGTGTGGACCTTTGCGTGTGTGTGTGTGTGCGTGTGTGTGCATGTGTGTATGTGCGCATGTGTGTGGAGCATGCTGGCGTACGTGTGTGCTCTTGTGTGCTAGTCTGTGTGTGTGTGTGTGTGTGCGTGTGCTTGCTTGTGTGATATCCTCTTTGCCATCCTGTTCGTTGTTCGTCTGCGCATGTGCGTGTGCGCGTGCGTGCGCGCGGTGCTGCCGCCGTCCGCGCGCCCCCCACCCCTCCCCCCTCCCCTCCCTCTGGCGCTCCGCGAGGGCGGAGTGGTTGGAGCGGAGGGAGGGCCGGCCCCAAAATGGGGCGGTGCCTCCCCCCTCCGGAGCGCCGGCGGGGAGGGCGGGGGTGCGTGGGGGCGGCAGGGGAGCGCGGGGGGGGGGGGCCGAGTTGGCTGCGGTGCGTGCGTCATCGTGTGGTCGTCAGTGCGTAGGTTTCCATGGATGCTTGCGTGTGCGTCTGTGTGCGTGGGTTGTGCGTGCGCGAGTGTGTGTGTGTGTGTGTGTGTGCGTGTGTGCGTGTGGGTGTTTGTGTGTGCCCCCGTGTGTCTATGTGCTTGTGTGATCCGTGTGCGTGTGCGCGTCCCTGTGTGTATGTGAGATGTGCTGTGTGTTCGTGTGTGCGCGTTTGCGCGTGTGTGTCGCCCTTTGCGCGTGGATGTGTTGCGTGTCCGTGTGTGTGTGAGTGTGTGCGTGTGTGTGTGTGTGTGTGCGTGTGTGTGTGTGGAACATGCTGGCGTATGTGTGCGTTCTTGTGTATGTATATGTGTTTGTATGTGTGTGTGTGTTCGTGTGTGCGTGCTTATGTGCGTGTGCTCGTTTGTGTGAGTGCCTCTTTGCTATCCGGGTTTTGGACGCTACCAAGTCTCTCCCTGCGAACGCCCGGGGGGTTCCAGAAGGGGCCTTCGGGGGCCTCTTCCGGATCCACCCCACCCCACCCCCCGAAAAAAAAA
This sequence comes from Prorocentrum cordatum, assembly GCA_963575745.1. NCBI lineage: Eukaryota > Dinophyceae > Prorocentrales > Prorocentraceae > Prorocentrum > Prorocentrum cordatum. The sequence goes on along the minus strand of CAUYUJ010006744.1, from coordinate 33,903 downwards.
AAAAACACGCTCCTTAGAAAACCGCGGACGGAAAGAAGGGGAAGAGAGAGAGAAGGAAGCAGCAGAGGGAAGAGGGGGAAGAAGCAGAGCACAACAGGAAGGGAAGGAGAGCAAGCGGGAGAGGGACAGGGGAACAGAGAAAGAAGAAAACGGGGAGAGAGGAGGGACGGCAGCGGCGGCGACGACGACGACGAACGCCCCGCGCCGCCGGCTCGCCAGCGCCGCGCCCCGCCCCGCGCGGCCGCCCTGGGACCCCCGCGCGCGCGCGGGGCCGGGGGGGGCCGGGCGGGCGGGCGCCGGCGCTTGGGCGGCCGCGGCGCGCACACACACGCGCACCACACACAGACACACACACACACACATACACACACACACGCGCACGCACGCGCACACACGTCGCCCCCAAGGCGGCCGTGCTTTTCCCCCGGGGACGGCGGTCCTTCCCAATCTCATGGGAGACCGTCGTCTTCAGCCCTGCCATCCCCTTGGCAGGGTGGCGCTAGGCACAGGCTCTAGGAGCATACTTCCCTCCCCGACGGCTGGGTTTTCCCCCAGCCGCTCCAGGGGTGTGACGGGGAATGAGGTAGTACTTGGTGAACTGCCGGTGAGACTGGGCACCCCCCAGTTTCATTTCAGCCTGGGCGCTAGGCGCAATTCGAGCCTTCGGGCAGGAAATGTTTTTGGGCTTGCGGGCGGGGCCGGGGCCGGGGCCGGGGACCCAGGGGCCGGGGCCGGGGACCCAGGGGCCGGGGCCAGGGGCAGAGGGGGGGTCCAGGACGCAGGGGGCTGCGCGGTGGGAGGGGGAAACGCTCGCGAATTTTCCGCGAGCGTTTTGCTGTCCAACGCGCAGTCCCCGGAGCGGCTTAAATTCCTTTGAAAATGCGCGCTGGAAGGGGAAACGCGCGAATTTTTCGCGGGCGTTTTCCTGTTCGGGGCAGAGTCTCTGCGAGACGGAGTTTCCTGGAAACAGGCGCTTGGAGGGGGAAACGCTCGCGAAATTTTCGCAAGCATTTTCGAGCCAGGCGCCCGTTTTCCAGATTGGCGGGTCGACGGCACGGGCCGCGCGCGCGTTCAGGAACTGCTCCACGCGCCCGTTCTTGCGAGCTGCCTTCCGGGCGGCGCGGCCAGACGAGACCCGCCCCGGCGACGCGTCGCGCTGCAGTAAGCGGGGCACGACGGGGAGCAGCACACGGCGTGCAAGCTGCTCGTTCCGCGCGGCCGCCGCCTCCGTCCGCTGCGCCCACTCCGCCTCCCGCCGCGCACACCGAGCCCGCCGGCACGACGCGCGGCACACTTTCCGGAGCGATTTCTGCTCGCGCTCCGCTGCCTCCAGCGCGGAATCATCGACGACCTCCTCATGGATCACGGCGTGCTCTGCGCGCAAACAGTCCTGCACCCGGTCGTCCCATGCACGCGACTTCCGGGCCGAGGCCGGGCGCTCTGCGCACCGCCCCCAAGAACCGACACCGCCCCCCGCCCGGGCCAGCACCCGGTCCCGGTCCCGGTCCCGGTCCAGGTCCCATTCCCGGTCCCGGTCCCGGTCCCTCCCGGTCCCGGTCCCGGCCCCGGTCGCCGTCGTCGTCGTCGTCGTCGTCGTCGTCGTCGTCGTCGTCGTCCTTCCTCCTCCTCCTCCTTCCTCCTCCTCCTCCTCCCTCCTCCTCCTCTTCCTCCTCCTCCTCCTCCTCCTCCTCCTCCTCCTCCTCCTCCTCCTCCTCCTCCTCCTCCTCGTCCTCCTCCTCCTCGTCCTCCTCCTCCTCTCCTCCTCCTCCTCTCCTCCTCCTCCTCCTCCTCCTCCTCCTCCTCCTGCTCAGCTAAAGCAATGGCTATTGCGGAAGCTCGGACAGGGGCGCGGCAGATGTCGTCGTCGTCGTCGCCGTCGTCGTCGTCGTCGCTGGCTGCGAAGGCGGAAATTTCGCCGGCGAGCACACGCTCATAAAAATCATCGCCTCCCAACCGATTTTTGGCGTCTCCTCGCGGTTTTGAATGCGCTCCGGAACGATTTTCAACGCCGCCGCCGCGCGGGACCCAGACTTCCCTTTTCTCCACGTCGTCTACCCCCCAGAAAACGCACGCAGGAGCGGAAAACTTGCGCGGAAAATCCGCGTTAGTATCCCCCTCACAGCCCCGTTTTCCAGAAAACGGCGCCGCCAGCGCGCGCCCCCCGCGCCGCCGCCGCGCCTGCGCCCGACGCGTCGTCGTGGACTGTGGGCGACGCGGCCCTGCGCGCAGCATGCGTTCTCGTCGCTCTCGGCGTGTGCCCGCCCCAGGAAGACAGCAGAGTGGTGATGACGAGGAAGGTCGCGGCGGCGCGCTGGTGGCGGCAGCGGGATGTGTTCGCGCGGGAGCTCCCGGACGCGCCCGGGCTGGCCGATCGTGAGGCCGCGGTCGTCACCGCCAGGTGGTTCTGCTGCGTGCTCTACGGGCTCTCGGCGCGGACGTGCGGCGGCCGCCGCGTCTGTGCGCGCCGGTTCTCGCCGGGCGTCGGCATCGGCGGGGCGAAGTGCCGGGCTGCGCGGGAGTCCAAGGTTTTCGTCGGGGACCTGGCCGTGCGCGCTGCCTGCGCCATGATCGCTCTCGGAGCGTGTCCGGCGGGGTTCAGCGGGGCGACGCAGGACGGCGCCGTGCCCATGTCTGTTGGTGCATTCGGGGCCGCTCGCCCACCGCGCCCACGGCCGCGCGGCGGACGCGGGCGGGGGAACCGCCGCGCGCGCGCTGGTTCTCCCGTCGAGTGGCGTGGGAAGTGCCTGCAGAGCGCAGTGGCTGAGCTCGTGGGGGGCGACGCCGCAGGGCATTTCGGTCGCGCGTGTCAGAACCACGAGGGTTCGGGCGCCTGTGGGTCGGTGGTGGAGCGCTGGAATCTTGAGGTCGTCGTCCAGCACTTGCGCTCCCGCTTCCTGCACGTGCGCGTGTTCTCTGCGGAATGTGTGGAAGCGTTCGAAGCGCAGGAAGGAAGGCGTGTGGCGTGGGCGCTGGGGCACGCGACGGGCTTCTGCGCTGGTGCTCTGCTGTGGCTCGACGGCGGCCACGTGTGCGCGGTGGAGGAGTCGGTGGGTTCTGGTGACGTGGAGTGGGGGGAAGCCGAGAGCGCGCCGTGGTGTCGCGTCGTCGCGCACGGGCGTTCGAGGTCGGTTTCGCGGTCGCCGCGCGCGGGTGCGGGGCGCGGCGCGCTGCGGGGCGGGGCGCCGAACGCCGTGCGGGGCAGGGTGCCGCAGGGGCGCAGGGCGCTCGCGGGGGCGCGCGCGACGGAGTGGACGCGGCGGCGTTGGCCCGGATGAGTTTCGCTGAATTGGAAAAGTTGGCTGCGCGATTGCGGGGCGACCGCGAGGCTGGAGTGCCGTCCTCGCGGCGCTGGGTTGGCTCGGAGCGCAAGCGATTGGACATTGAGGTGTACAGGGCTGCGCTCGCGGCGCACCTGGGCATCGACATGAGCGGTGCGCAGCATGCTGGCGCGGAGGCGCGATCGCGGGACCATTCCGAGGAGATGCTGGGCGAGCTGGCGAGGCACGTGGAGGAGCACGGCCGCGTTCCGCGGAAAGCGGAATCTGCGCTTGGCAAATGGATCGATAACGTGAGCTCCGGCCAGAATGTGCTGACCCCCGAGCGGCGCGCGCGCTTCGACGGGCTCGTGAACCGGCGGGAGGAGAGGCGCGCGCGCGCCCGCGCGATGCTGGACCGCATCGCGGAGCACGTGGAGGTTCTCGACGAGCTGCCGAAGCGCGGGGCGGAGGACGAGGAGGAGGCGGAGCTTGCGAAGTGGATCAACAATGTCAGCACTGGCCACTACGAGCTGGACGAGGACAATCAGGAGAGGTTCGATACGCTGGTGAACAGGCGTGCGTGGCAGCGGCGGACGGCGCAGGAGCGCGTGCTCGAGGTGAAGGCGTTCGTGGAGAGGCACCGGCGAGGGCCGCAGCGCTTCGGCCACGACGACGATCCGCGGGAGCATCTGCTCGCGAGGTGGGTGGAGCACGTGCGAGCTCGTGGCGTCGAGGGTCTGGACGAGCGATGGCGCGCGCAGCTGGAGGCGGCGCTGGACGCGGATCTCATCCAGGTCCAGGCGCTCGAGGCGTGGTGCGAAGAGCACCAGAGGATGCCGGTGGAGAAGGCCGAGGATGACGAGGAGCGCAAGCTGGCCAAGTTCATCGCGAATCGCGAGCGTGGGGGCCGCGAGGCGTCGTTTAACGCGCCCGACACCTTCGACGCGCTGCGGCAGAAGTACGCGCAGGCGGCCGCCGCGCGCCGCGACGCCGAGAGCAGGGAGGCGGAGGCGCGGGCGCTCGAGGCGCAGCGGCAGGAGCTGCTGCAGCGCGCGGCCGAGGAGGAGGAGGAGGCCTGCGGGGAGGAGGAGGAGGAGCAGGAAGAGCTGGACCCGGCCGACTGCCTCGCGGAGGAGCGGCGCGCGGAGGTCACGCCGGATATGTTCGCCAGGTTTCAGAGGGCAGACAGGGCGCTGGCTCGTCGGGTGAAGACCGCGCTCGTGGGCGCCCTGCTGTCGTACGTGGACGCGCTGCAGGGCGCCGCGCTCGGGCTCGACGTCTTCGCTGCCCTGGCCAAAGACAGGCGGGTCCGCGAAGCCTTGGCTGCCCCGGCGGCCGAAGATCCGCGCCGCGAGGCGCTCGGAGAGGAGGCTGAGGAGGAGGAAGGAGAGGAGCAGGAGGAAGAGGAGCTGGAGGAAGAGGAGGAGCAGGAGCAGGAGAAGCAGGAGCAGGAGGAGGGCGACGACGAGCGACGAGAGCAGGAGGAGGGGGACGCAGAGATGGCGGTCGCGGAGGAGGAGCCGCGGGGCATGGCGGACGAGGAGGAGCTGCCTGCGGGCATCGAGGAGGAGCACGAGGATTTCGTGCGGTACGTGCTGGCGACCTGCATGCTGTCGTGGGTGCCTGTCTTGCCCAGGTTCTTCGCGGGGGAGGCGCCGGAGGCGGAGCTGCAGCGGCAGGTGGCGGAGCTGGAGCGGCTGCGGGACGTCGCCCTGGGGCGCGACGCGGCCACGGCGCAGGACAACGTGGCGCGGTCGCAGGCGATCCGGCGCCTGCGCAAGGCCGACCCCGAGCTGCTGCGCCGCACGCCCGTGCCCAATTCGGACGTGCGGGAGCCCTGGGAGCAGTGGCAGCGCCTGCTCGACCGGCTCGAGCAGGAGGGCGTGGAGCGCGAGGTCTGGGTCTGCTGTCGTCGCGAGCCGCTGCGCTGGCGCGCGCCGCTCCGCAACGACGGCAAACCGGGGCCGGTCCGCGCGCCGCCGCTGCCGTCGCTGGGCGCCGCCGAGGGAGAGGTCTGGAGGCCTGGGGAGGTGCGCGAGGCGACTCGCCAGGCGCGGTACGCAGAGCAGGCGCGGCTGGACGGCGCTCCTGGCGCCCCGGTGCACGGCAGCGTGCTCCTGCGCCTGCCCTCCGATTTCCTCTGCTACAAGTGCCAGCAGGAATTCGAGCGCGAGCGGGGTGGAGGCGAGGAGATGAGCGACGAGGAGGTCACTGCGTGGTGTGAGAGGCTGCATTTCGCGTCGAAGAAGAAGCTTCCCAGTTTGGCGGCGAAGCGCGAGGCGGTGGAAGCGGAGCGCGCCCGCGCCATGCGGCGAAAGCAGGCGGCCCAGTGCGCGGCGAGGGGGGAGAAGGGATTCGCTGAGTTCCGTGGTCTGCTGCTGGAGGACGAGTGCTTCCACCAGGACAACTGCGAAGCGAGCGTGAAGCACGACCAGCGACACGCCCTGGAGCCCTGGTACCAGCGCGCGGGGCCCGACGGGAGCAGGCTGGCGCCGTGGCCGCGCGTCTTCGGTATTCCGAAATCGTGGGCCGGCCATGGTGGTGCGTTCTTCTCCGAGGCCGTGGAGTCGGGCTTCCCCGCCGACACGTTCCCCCAGGGGCGGCGCGGCTACTACACGGGCGAGCCGGGCGACGTGCCCGCGGAGCTCTGGCTGTTGCGGGCCTGGTGCCGCGCGCGCGGCGGCGTCGCTCGCATGGGCGACGCCCTGGCCGCGCGCTTGCAGCAGCTCGAGGGCGACCGCGACATCATGTACAGGGTGGAGGCCGCGGAGGGCGCGCGGCGGTCCCCGAGTGGCGACCTGAAGCCGCCCGTGTACTTGGCGGACCTGAAGCCGCAGGCGATCCCCGAGTGGCCCGTCTGGCAGCAGCTCCTCAAGCTGAAGCCTCAGGCGGCGCGGCAGGTGGCGGCTTTCGCGCGCAGGGAGCGGGCGGGCGTGGGCTTGACGTGGAACCTCGCCGCGGGGCGCTGGGACCTGGACCAGCAGCGCCTGCTCGCTGCGCTCGAGAGGGATCCCGTGTTGCTCGCCGCGGTGGAGAAGGACGCGGCGCTTACAGACACGGACAGGCGCGCTCTGACTGCTCTCGACGATTTCCGTGCCCGTCACGGCGGTGTCTGGCCGGACGCGTTCGCCGATCGGCGCGGGGAGCCCGATTTCAAGGAAGCGAAGCTCGCGCGGGGTGTTGCAAGTGTGGCGCAGAAGTATTCGCAGGAATTCGTACGCATCTGGTTGGACCGGACGTGCCGCGAATGGCTGCGGCTGGCGGGGTGCGGGGATGAGGTGGTGGGAGGAGGGGCCGGCGGCGACGACTCTTCCGGCGGCGGCGGCGGCGGCGGGCCTTCTTCGGGCAGCGGTGCGGGCGGTGGACCAGCGTCGGGGTCGGGCTCTGGCGCGCGGGGGCCGGGCGACGGTGGCGCGGGCGGCGACGGCGACGGGGGCGCGGGCGGGGGCGCGGGTCGGCTGCTCGGCGGCGGACCCAAGAGGCCAGCTCCCGAGGGCCCAGGGCCGCGGACTCGCGGGGCGGAGAGAAAGGACCAGGAGCGGTTGCAGCAGGAGCGGCTGCGGAGGAAGAGGAGGAGCGTCTCAGAGGGAAGACAGTGAAGGCAGGGGACGTGGAGGTGAACGTGGCTCTGGATGACCCCCACGTGAGCGAGGAGGGCACCCTGCCGGCGTGGCTCCTGGACCCCGCGCCGTGCGTCGCTGGCAGGTGCCGCGCGCGCGTCTGGCGCCAGCACCGTTGCGTGTCCTTGCTCGCGCAGTGCCGGAATCCTTGCAAAGGCGAAGGGCAGTTCTGTGGGAGCCACAGCAGACCCGAGCAGCGAACTCTCGGGCTGTGGGACCCGGACAAGGGCCACAGCTCCCTGACCCGCGAGTGCCCGGAACGGTACGACATGGCCGTGAAGGAGGCGCGGAAGCGCGAGACGCAGGCCGGCGGCGCCCCGCCCGCGCCGACCCCGGCCATCGCTGCCGCTCGCAAGGCGCGCGTGCCCAGGCTCCAGCCCAAGTATGTGGCCCTCCCGTGTGACGAGCGCCACCCTCTGCGGGCGTTTAAAGAGGCCCCGGAGGCTCTCCCGCCGTTCCCGTGCCGCCTTTGCGACAAGAACTTCGCCACGCATGCCGGCTTCAGAAAGCACGTGGACGAAAAGCACCACGGGTGGCCGGAGTACAGGAAGCGCCTGTTCTACCTGGCCGAGCAGTGGCCGGAGCGGGATGACGATGTGCGGCCCGTCAGACCCCAGGAGTGGCGGCAGTGCGTGGAGGCCTTCTCTGAGCACCTCGTCACGGGGTCTCACGACTGGCCGGCCTGCGCAGCGCCCGCCGACTCGGGGGAGGCCGCCGCCGCCGCTGCCGCGCCGGACGCGCCGCGCGCCTGGTGGAAGCCTCCGGGCGCGGACGGGGCCGCGCCGCCCGCGGGCGTGGACATGCCGCCCGTGGACATGGACGCGCTGGGCGCTGCTCCGGCGGCGTCGGACGCCGAGGGGCCCGAGCCCGGGCAGAGTCGCCGCGCCGTGCGCTCGAGAGTGGCCTGCTGCGTCTGTGCTCGTCTCCACTGGGCGGACGAGCTGCAGCGCGTGCACTTCTGGCAGCAGCCGGACGGCGCCGGGGAGCGTTCGCTGCTCTGCGACGAGGTGCCGAAGCGGCCCGCGCGCGCCGAGCTCGAGGCGGCGAGGGGAGAGGCATCGGAGGCCGCGGGCGCGCAGGCGCAGGCCATGCGCCTGACGCAGCGGCAGCGCGCCCACGCGCTCCTGGACCCGGCGCGGTACTACGCCCGGTGGCGCTTCGTGCGCGAGGGCCCCGACGGCGCCGAGCACCCGGGCGGCATCCCCCTCGAGGAGCTGGAGGCGTCCGCAGTGCGCGACCCTGGCCCCGACGGGAAGCTGTGGCTCTTGCACAAGAAGTGCTTCAAGATTGACAAGCGCGAGTCAGACGGAGTGCTCGTGGCCGACGCGACGCAGAAGGTGCCCATCTGCGCGGGGTGTCACGGCGCGCTCACCAAGAGTTTGCCCACGATGCCGCCCTGCGCGCTGGCCAACGATCTCTGGATCGGTCGGCTGCCACCGCCGCTGCGGAACCTCACGCTGGGCGCGAAGCTTCTGCTGCCCATCGCGCGGGGCATCGTGCGGCGCTTCAACTGCAAGACCGATTCTGGCGAGTGGGCTCCAATCGACCAGCAGATCAAAGCGTACGTGGGGAACTTCGTGGCGTTCCCGCAGGCGGACGGCGGTCGGCAGGTGCTGTCGCTGCCGCCGCGGGAGAGCGATCTTGTCGAGTTTGTGCAGATTGTCTTCGCGGGTTCCGATCCCGCCACCCTGCAGAAGGCGCGGTTGGAGGAGCTCGGCGTGCCCCTCGACGATTTCAAGCGCGCTTACGATTACCTCCGCGACACGAACGAGCAGTACGCCGCAGTGCGGTGGGACGAAGAGGCAGCGCGAAACTTTGCGGACCCCGAGGGCGACGGCGATGGCGACGGCTCCTCGCTCCTGGGCCTGCCTCGCTGTCTCGCGGCGTGCGTGGCCGTGGGGGGTGAGGGTGGCGACGCTCGCCAGGAGGGCCCGGCCGATGCCGTGCAGCCCGGCGTGGGCTCGGCCCCGCCGAAGCGGACGAGTGCAGGCGCTGCGAGCGCGGAGGGCGACGCGAACGCGGCGGCAGACGGCGGGGGCGAGGCAGAGGGCGAGGCAGGGGCCAGCGGTGAGGACGCTACTGGCGCTGGTGGGGAGGATGCAGAGGGCGACGAGGGCGAGGCTGGCGAGGGAGAGGGCGGCGAGGGTGTCGAAGAAGGCGAGTACTGCGCCGCCGTCGCGGACGCCGACATTATGGCCGATCTGGACAAGCAGTGGGCGAATGTGCACCTCAGCCTCCAGAGGGCGGAGGAGATTGCGCGCGAGAAGCAGCGCGCGGAGGCAGAAACGCGGCAGTTCGACGGCATGGAGAATTTCCAGGACCGAGATCTCGACCGGCGCTTGGCGGAGGCCGCGGAAGAGGCCCGCAAGGCTGCGAAGTTGCTCACCAACTGCAAGAAGGAGGCGCTCACAAAGAAGTTGGAGCAGACGGAGCAGAAGATTCAGGCCACGCGGCCTCCTCCAGGAGTTGCCGGGAAGCGCGCGGCCGGCGGCGGCGGCGGCGGCGGCGGCGCGCCGGCCGGGGGCGCCGAGGCCGGGGGTGCGAGGCGCGCGGTGCGGGTCGTCGTGCCCACTGGAACCGAGCCTGTCAGCATGTTCTCGCCCGGCTTCTGGAGCGCCTTCGACCCTGTCGCGTTTCCGTATGGGGACGGCGTCTTCGGACTCGAGAGGGACGCAAAGTTGACGTACGACGAGTGGTGCCGGTGCCTCATGGCTCGCGAGGAGCTCGAGTACGTGGTCCCCGACGACGTCTCGGCGCCCGACGCTGCGCGGGCGCCCGCGCCCGACGCTGCGAAGGCGCCCGCCGCGTCTGAGTCGCCCGTGCCGCGCTGGCGTCGCCACGCAGACCTGCTCACGGCCCAGTATTGCCTCTGGCGCAGAAAGGCAATCATTCAGTCGGCCAGGTTATTCGTGCGCAAGCACCGCCTCGGGGAAAGCATCGCGGACCTGGCCGCTTTGACGCCGGAGGATCTGGCGCTGGTCGTGGCCGAGCTCGGCAGGGGGGCGGGCCTGAAGCAGGCCCTGGGCCACGAGGGCGTGCCCCGGAACGTCAAGAGCGCGCTGCGCAGCATGCTGCTCAGCAACCGCGATGTCGTCGGCTCCGACGCGCACCGGACCACGCTGCGGCACATCAGTACCAGCTACACCCGGCTCTTTGGTCCGCCCCTGGTGTTCACGACGCCGAACATCGCGGACACTCGGAATCTGATGGTGTCCCTGATGTACGAGGGCGCCTCCGTGCAGCAATGGCGGCTGCTGGAGGAGACCTCTCCCGTGATGCCCTCGACGCGGGAGATGCTGCGGCGGGTGGCCGCAGACCCGGTGTCGCAGGCCATGGTCACGAACCTCATGCTGGAACTGTTCCTGGAGCATGTCGTCGGCGTCACGCCGCAGCGCGGGGCCACGGGCGTCTCCGACGGCGTGGCCGCCACGGGGGCGTGTGGAGCGTTCGGGCTCGTCCGCGCGTACTTCGGCCCCGTGGAGTCGCAGGGGCGCGGCGGCATCCATCCGCACATCCACCTGTGGCGCCTGCACCCGATGACTGGCGCGTTCCTCGCGAAGCTGCGCTCGGGGGACGTCGAAGGCCTCGAGGGGCGTCGGAGGAAGTGGAGGGAGGCCGTGCTCGCCCGGGTCGGCAGCGTGCAGTTCGACGCGGCGGAGGAGGTGGGCCGGCAGCTGGGCTTGGACGGGCGGGGCGGGCGGGAGTGGCTGCCGCCGCTTCCGCTCGCCCCGCGGGATCGACGTCTCGCGTTCGCGGACGGGAAGCTGGAGGAGGACGACCTCTCCTTGCAGTGCCATACGATCGCTGGCGCTTCGCGCCGTCAGCTCGGGAAGCTTCTCAAGCCGGAGTACGACGCGGGGCGCCGCTCTGTCCGTCATGACAAGAAATTGTCCACAGAAGAGCTGCGGAACGAGGTTGCGGCCATGATGAAGATCGATCTCGGAGAGGAGCGAGCGATGCTGCAGGAGCAGCCCGCAATTGAGGGTCCGCGCCGGCAGCGCCCGTTCGCGCCGTGTGCAGATCCAGAGCCCGATCCCCATGAGCAGCGGGCACAGTACCCGGCGGTCTTTGGCGAGCCTCTCACGGGTGCGCACGTGACGCTGCAGCCGCAGTACCGCCGCAAGCCTGCGTACCGCGAGCGCGCGGGCGGCACCGCGGCCATGCACTTTGCGGACCGCCCGGACGAGGAGGCGCGCACCTGGGCGGGCTGCTTCGCGCGGGACGCGCGCAAGTGTATCATCCGTGGCCACCTGCACAGGTGCGGTCCCACGTGCTGGAAGCACAAGACGAACGACGATGTGCCTCAGCACTGCAAGGTGTGCCGGCTTGGCTTCTACCACGAGTACGAGACTGCGGTGTACAGCCACCCGTCCAGGAAGCGCCCGGCCGCCTCTCTCGTCTGGCGGCGCCTGCGCAAGGGGAAGGATTTGGTGCTTCCGGAAGGTGCGAAGGTTCAGTACGCGTGCGGCCCGTTGGAGGAGGGGCAGTGGAACCCGCCTGGCGAGCGCCTGGATCTGGGCGACGTTCCGGCTGAAGGCTACGGCCCGTGGGCGCACCGCTGCAACCGGTACGGCAGAGCTGGTCGCGTCGACGTGGTGCGGTACCACCCGTACCACGGGAGCACGAACCCTGTGGGCCAGGTGTGTCTGCGGAGCAACCTGGACGTCCAGTGTCTGGACCGCGTGGTGCTCGACCTGCCCGGCGACGACAGCGTCGGGGGCGCGTCCGCGGCCGACGTCGACCCGGCCGTGCCGCCGCCTCCGGAGCCTGGTGCGTTCGCCGAGCCGGTCGGCGACGCGTCGGAGGCGCTGGCTGGGGCCGAGACTGGCGGCACCGGTTGCGACGAGGGCGCCGGGCAGAGCGGAGGTTCCACGGACTCAGGGGTGTCGGCCGCAACTCAGGGCGTGGGCGGAGCGGGCGAGGGGTCGGTGCGCGCGCCTGCGGCGGGGGGGGCGCGCCTGCCCGTGGGCCGCCGCCTCGGCCTGCCCAGGGGAGGCGGCTTGCTCGGCGGGGCGCCGACCACCACGATGGACGATCCCGACGCGGGGGACATCTGGGACATGGGTGGGGGCGATGAAGATGTGTTCGATTTGGTCGATGCGTATGACCTGGGTCCGCCGCCTCCGCCGACGCCGGAACAAAGCGGCGTAAAGCAGGCAGTCGGGCCGGCAGATCCACAGGGCGAGGACACCGCGAGCTTCTGCGCGGCTTCCTGTTACGACGGCAGCCGGCCCGGGTTCGTGTTCAAAAAGGGGGAGCAGGGCCTGGGCTACTACAGCGACCTGCGCGCGGAGCGCGAGCTGGCAGAATCAGCCGTCGAGACAGAGCCGAGGTCGCGGGCGCCGGGCCGCGCCGCATCGAGCGCGGCCTCTGGCGGCCCTGCATCGAGCGCGCCTGCCTCGCCCGCCGCCTCCGCCTCAGCTGCTGGCGCGAGCGGCAGCGGTCCGCCGGGCAGCCTGCGGGAGCACGTTTTGCACTCCCTGGAGGCCGTGTTCATGGACGCCATCAATATGGCGCACTACCAGACGGACTACACGACCAAGGCGGGGCCGATCGCGGGAGACCTCGGAGTGCTGCACGCGCAGAGCACCGGGTTGGAGTGGCTCCGACTCCAGCAGAGGGCGGAGCGGGAGGCGGATGAGGCGGCGGAGGAGGAGGGCAAGGAGGACGTCGACGGGGCCCGGGCCGCTGCTGTCGCTCGTCGCAGCGGCTGGGGCGGAGTGCTCGACTCTGCCAGGCGAACAATCATCAAGCTCACGACCAGCTCGCACCGGGCGCTCCTGAAGAAGTTGCCCGAGATGATGTTTCAGATGCAGTATGGCCACGAGTGCTACTGCTCCCATGACACCTGGACTCTGTATTGCAAGGGGATCGTGGCGCTGGCGTTCCAGGCAAGCCACGCCGTTCACGAGAAAAGGGACGACTTCTGGACCGACCCCCGCGCAGAGGACATCGAGGTGGACCAGCCAGCCGCGGGAGAAGAGGACGGCGAGGGGGGGGCGGTATCATGGATGCGCTGGGCGAGGGGCGCGCAACGCTTCGCGCCGAGGTCGTCAACGGCGTCGTCGGGGAGGGCGCGGGTGCCGGTGCTGCTGGGGAGGGCCAGCCCGAGCAGGAGCAGCAGCAGCAGGCCGTCGAATACCGGGCACGGCAGGAGCACGACATGAAGATGGACTGGCTGCATCGCGGCGACAGGGAGCCCCTGAAGTCCATGGGCATGTACCATTACGCCATGTACGTGTACACAGCTCAGGCCAACCCGCTCCACTTCGACGCGCAGGACTTCGAGACGTACGCGTTCGCAGACTCGCACCCGGCCGCCGCCTCCCGAGTGCAGAAGCTCCGCGTCGGCGCGCCGTTCAGGGTGCCCAAGTTCTTCGGCTTCGCGATGCCTTCGAAGGAGAAAGAGGAAGAGGTGAACGCGCTGTTCAAGTCGGTGATTTTTCGCCCGTTGCAGCCGGCTGAGAAGGGGGCGGCAGCCTGGGCGCCCTACAGGGCCGGTGTCGACGCGTCCGGGAAGCATAAGCCTGCCTGGGAGGAGTGGTGGGCGAAGCAGGTGGCGTTGTCCAGGCAGTACGAGCTTTGCGAGCGGCGAGCTGGAAAGTGGTTCACGATCGAGGACATCGATCTGGATCGCGGCTCCGAGGAGGGCCCGGGCCATTTTGCACAGCGCCCCAGCGCCGCCGAGTTCATGGCGCGCTGGACCGTCCAGGTCGCGACGAACCTCGACGTGGAGGCGGAGGCGAAAGGGCGGCCGCGAATCAAGACTCGTCCGGAGGCCAAGGACTTTGTGTACTCTGAGCTGCAGCCAGCGGAGAATCGGCCTGCCGGGGAGGCGGACGAGGAGGAGGGGGCGGGCGCCGGTGGCGGAGCCTTCGACGGTTTTGCTGAGGAGGTGGACGAGGGCGAGGCGGACGAAGCGTGGGCGGCGCACCGACAGAAGGCCAGGTTCGCCGTGCCGGATAGCGAGGTGCCCGCGGTGGCCCAGTTGGAGCAAATTCGTGGGTCGTCACAAAGCCTGGTCTATAAGAACATCTTCCTTGAGGGTTATGCGAGAGACCATAAGCCGCAGCCTGCTGCCGCGAGTACTGGAAGGCAGACCGGATTCGGTGGTCTCGACTTGGGCGACTCTCAGTTCGAGGAAGGCAAAGCACAGCAGAAGGAGGCGTTCCGATACAGGAAGAAGGGAGCTGAGGGCTTGCCTGGGGATGGCGACGGGGGGGGCGGCCTCGCGGGTTCGGCGCCTGCCGCGCTCGTGCCTGGTCGGCCGCCGGCGCCCGCGGTTGCCGGCGACGAGAAGCGGCCGCCGCGGGCGCGCGACATCGCGCAGAGGCTGTTGGACGAGTGGGCGACCAGGGCGGACAACCCGGTGACGTTCAATAAGGAGCAGAAGGCGGTGGTCGCCCTGGTCGTGGGCCAGGTGGAGGCCATCGTGGCATACGAGGAAGATCTGCGCAGCGGAAAAAGCCCCAAGCCGGTGGAGCAGATGGCTCTCCTGTTGCACGGGGAGGGCGGGACGGGGAAGACGGAGGTGGTGAAACTGCTGCGGCGTCTGTTCGCCGAGGTGTTCGGCAAGGGATCGGAGATCGCCGTGGCCTCGTCGAACAGCGCTGCGCGCGTCATCGGGGGGGAGACGATCCACAGCGGCTTCGGGCTGAGCGGGCAGCAGGCCTTGACCATCGCTAGGCTCTCCGGGCAGAAAGTCGAGGATGATTTCGTGGACCGCATGAACGCTCTCAAGGCCGTCATCGTGGAGGAGGTGTCCATGGTGCCGCCTGCGCTTCTCGGCGCTGCATCGTTTCGCATGTGCAAAGCCCGGAAGGCGACGCACAATTGCGACGTGGACCTGTACATGGAGCGGGGACACATGTTCGGGAAGGCTCCGATTGTCATGTTCCTGGGTGACTTTTATCAGCTGGGCCCTGTGAGCGGCAAAGGCAAGAGGTCTTCCCTGCTGCAGCGTGAGGCACCCGACCAGTGGGTTCACGTCCGCAATGGGCAGTCGATATTCTTGGACGGCGTGACCCACGCGATGTTTCTGTACGAGACGCACCGCTTCAAGGACAGGCTCGTTACTCCGCACGCGCCCTGCCCTTTCATGCCGGGGTTCTTGAAGACCATGAGGGAGGGCAAGAAGTTCACGGCCGAGCAGAAAAGGGTGGTGCAAGGGTGGGTGGTCCGACCCGGTAAGAACGACAAGCGGCTGCAGGACCCCGCTGTCAAAGACGGGTTCGAGATGGGCATCGCCTGGGAGGCCGTGCACAGGCAGATGCAGTATCGGGCCGTGCGAGAGGCCAGGGAGAAGGGGCAGATGCTGCTGTACGTACAGGCCGTGGACTTGCCCCCAGCCCCCACGGCCTTCGGTGAGGAGCATTACAAGGCCATGCTGCAGGTGCCGAACGTGAACAACACTGGTCACCTCATCGGCATGTGCCCGCTGTACATCGGCATGCGTGTGCGGCTGACCGTGAAGTTGTCGGCGAAGCACCAGATCGTCCAGGACGCCGTGGGGGTAGTCAAGGACGTGCGGTTCCACCCGCGAGAGTTCGAGACGCCGGGCGCGGATTGGCGCGAAAAGAAGACTCACGACGCCCACAGGCTCGGTTATTATCGATGCAAGCGTTTGCCTCGCGGTGTCCTCGTCAAGTTTGATGACTTCACGGAGGACCTAGGGTTCGGAGCAGGGGTCGTGCAGATCGCGCCGCACAGGGCGTCCTGGGAGTGGAACCATCACTACTACGAAGACGATGGCGAGCGAAAGCTTCGGAAGGTGAAGGTTACGAGGTACCAGATCCCGTTGCTGCCAGAGAAAGTTCGCACCGTGCAGACGGCGCAGGGCTTGGGCATGGATGCGGCCACCATGGTGCTCCAGAAGCCCATGAACATGGGCGCCGATGACTGGTGGCTGCACCTGTACGTCATGCTCAGTCGCGTTCGCGTGGCCCATCGCGTCCTCGTCTACAACCTGCCGCCCTGGGAAATCCTGCAGCGGGGCCCGCCCCAGTACGTCCGCGAGGGGGTCCAACGCTTCGAAAGCAGGATTTTCAAAGCGAGTTACGAAATCGCCAAGCAGAGGGCGCAGGAGTACGGCTGGGACGTGGGGGATGGGCCCGCGGGACGGGGCAACCCGGAGTCGAGCTCGGCGCCCGCGCCGCCGACGGTGCCTCGGGCGTCGCCGCCAGGCCCGCCTCGCGCCGTGGGGAGCTCAGCGGGCGTCGGTGACGAGGTGGGCGACGACGACGACGACGACGACGCCACTGGATCAGCGCCTTCGGACGGGGAGGTGGCCCCTGCGGCGTCTGTGCAGACGCCTCTGCCCTCGCACGCGCTGCGCCCGGGCCAGGCTCTGACGGTGCCACCGGCATACATTGCGCCCGACGCAGGGCCTGCGGGGCGGGGCAGGGGCCGCGGCCGCGGCGGCGACGCGACGGCGACCGCAGATGCGGCGGCGGCACCGTCCACTGGGAGCGCTGCTTCGCGGGGGCGTGGGCGCGGGGGTGCCGGCCGCGGCGCCGGTAGGGGCACCGTCGTGCCGAGGGATCTTTGGGGGGAAATGTTTCGCACGGCGGCGACTGTTGGCGATGGTGCAGAGCCGCCAGAGCTGCGCCCGCTGGACCGGGATCTGTGCATGGCAGCTTACGGCGTGTCCCAGGAGGAGGTCACCAGGGAGCTGCAGTGGCACTGCGGCCGCGGCTCTGGCGTGGGCATCGCAAACCTCGGCAATACTTGCTTCGTGAGCTCAGTCGCGCAGGTGCTGCTGCGCCTGGCTCCCTTCCGTCGGCTTCTCCACGAGCACGGCCGGTGCCCTCTGGGTGCAGACTCTTGCGCGGCGTGCGCGCTCGGAGCTCAGGCCGCGGCTCTCTCTGTCCAGGGGGTCGACGCCGTCGCGCCACTCGCTATAGCCGCGCGCAAGGGGCTCTTTGGTGAGCGAGAATTTGCAGAATTCGATCAGCAAGGGAGACCGAAGCAATGCGACGCGTCAGAGTTCTTCCTGGCCGCCCTCCATGCCGTTACCGCGGCCGAACACCCCGTTTGCACCGCAGGGGGGGCTCACGGGCAGCGCAGTGTGCTCCAGCAGCACGTCTGCGGCATTGCGTTTCGGCAGCGGAGGCGATGCGCCGCGTGCACAGCAAGTTCGGACAAGGGGGAAATTAAGACGTTTCTCAAGGTGGTGCCTTCCGAATTGCTCGGCCCCGACTACCGGGGGCCGTGCGATCTGGAGGAGTTGATCCGGCTGGAGTTAAGGCATGTCGGTGAGCCAGGGCAAGGATGTCCGGCGCACGCTCACCTCGATGATGCTCAGAGGGCGGCGGCCGGGGTCTGTCAAGGCATCAGGGTATATACAGGCAATCGCTGGGAGCGGTCGCCGCCCGTGCTCTTCGTGATCGTGCAGCGGGTGATAGGCGAGTGGTACGACAGACGCCCTGTGCGCTTTCCTCAGATTCTGCGGCCTGTGGATTCCGAGTGCGAGTACGATTTCTCGGGGGTCGTGGTGCACCAGGGCGAAAGCGCGACGAGCGGACACTACTATGCGTATGCATCCGTGGGCGTGAACGAATACGCCAAATTCGACGACAGTACTGTCCACCTCCAGACTTGGGCGCAGATCGCCAGAAACCACCAGGTGCACATGGGCGCGTATGTGTTTGCGTATGTGCGCAGGGCGGGTCCGCGGGGCGGAGGCGGCGGGCGCGCGGCGGCGGGGTCTGCGGGGGGCGCCGGCGGCAGCGCTGGTGCGGGACCGTCTGGTGCGCCGCCGGCTCCGCCGACTGCGCCTCTCGGGCATGCAGGCGGGCGCGCGGCGGGGTCTGCGGGGAGCGGCGATGGCGGCGGCGGCGCTGCTTCCAGCACGTCTGCCGCGCCGTCTGCGCCGCCGAGTGCGCCCGCCGGGCAGCAGGCGTCGGGTGGCGAGCCACCGGGCAAGCGGCGTCGGGCGGGTGGCGGGGATCCTGGCGCTGGCGACGGGGACCCCGGCGCTTCGGGGCAGCCGCAGCCGCCGTTGCGCAGGGGCAAGAAGCGCGGGCTGTCCCCGCCTGCTCTGGGCAGCACGGGCGGCGAGGACGACGACGCTGGCAGGGCCTCGGGCGTCCCGTCCGCGGGCCCGGCTCCTGCCGCGGTCGAGCCAGGCGTGGGGGCGCCACCTGCCGACCGCGAGTGGCATCGCTTTACGCCGAAGACGATCGATGAAAGGAAATGTTTGGCTCGTACTTGGGGGGATGGAGTGGGTGCGCAGTGCCGCAGTTTCCCCGCGGAGGGATGCGGCGTGTTCTGCAAGAGGCACTTCGGCCAGCAAGGGGCAAAGGGGTGGCATGGGCGCGTGGACGGGGCAATCCCGGAGGCAAAGTTGAAGGAGTTCCAGGAGCGAGCGGCGCGCAGTGCGTCGGGCGCTGTTTCTGCGCCGGTGGTTCCAGCGGCGGGGACCCTGCCCGAGGCTTCGCCCGCGGCTGCGCCTCCAGAGGTGTTCGCCCAGGGCGGCTTCGAGGGTGCGCGAGAGGCCGCCGCGTCCGAGGGTGCTGGGGATGCTGGCGCGCACTGTGGGGCTTCGGCCCCGTCAGTGGGCGGTGGAGGCGGGGCGACGACGAGGATTGTGGCTGGCGTTGTCGTTCGTGTGGGCGCGGGCGCTGGCACGGCGTCCACCGAACCGCAGCGCCCTCAAGCGCGCCCGCGCATCGCCACAATCGGGATTCCGGACGTGGAGGCTCACGAGAAGGCGCAGCAGGCGAGGGAGGCGGAGACCGCGCGCAGGCGACGCGAAGAGGGCGAACGGGGCCGCGTGACAGACAGGACAGGCGTAGACCTACCCCGCTCTGATCCACACAGGTTGGGATGAGATCGCCCCTCCATGGCCGCTTGCCAGGGCGTCCCTCATTGAGTGTGCGGGCGTGCGTTTGTGTATTCGTGTGTGTGTGTGTATGTGTGTCTGTGTGTCTTAGTGTGCGCGTGTATGTCCGCGTGTGCACTTGAGACCCGCGCTCGCGCCTGCGACGCGGCGCGCTTCCTGAGGAAACGTGCATCCTTGTGTGTGCGTGTGTGTGTGTGTCTGTGTGCGAGCACGGCGCTGGCACCCCCGCCGCCCCCTTCCCCCTTCTCCCCCCCCATCTCTTCGGCGCTCCGCGAGGGCGGAGTGGCTGGAGTGGAGGGAGGGCCGGCCCCAACATGGGGCGGTGCCTCCCCCCTCCGGAGCGCCGGCGGGGAGGGCGGTGGCGCTTGGGGGCGGCTGGGGGGCGCGGGGGTAGAGTGCGCTGCTTAGTCGGGGAATGGGTCTGTCACCGCGTTGTCGTCTGTGCGTGGTTAGCCGCGGGTGTTCGCGATTGCGTCTGTGTGTGCGCTTGTGTGTGTGTGTGTTTGTGGTGGTGGTGGTGGGGGGGGCTCGCGCGTGTCTCGTATGTGTGTGTGTGTGTGTGTGTGCGCGACCGTGTGTGCGTGTGCGCGTGCGTGTCTGGGTGCTCGCGCGTGTGTGTGCGTGTGTGTGTAAACGTTTGCGTGTGTTTATGTCTGTGTGTCTGTGTGGCTGCATGTCCTCAAGCTCCTCAAGCTGTGTGTCAGATTTGTGGCTTCATGTGTCTGTGTGTCTGTCAGGCTGCATGTGTGGCTGCATGTGTCTGTGTGTCTGTGTGGGTTCTTGTGTATATATGTGTGTTTGCGTGTGCGCGTTTGCGCGTGTGTGTGTGGACCTTTGCGTGTGTGTGTGTGTGCGTGTGTGTGCATGTGTGTATGTGCGCATGTGTGTGGAGCATGCTGGCGTACGTGTGTGCTCTTGTGTGCTAGTCTGTGTGTGTGTGTGCGTGTGCTTGCTTGTGTGATATCCTCTTTGCCATCCTGTTCGTTGTTCGTCTGCGCATGTGCGTGTGCGCGTGCGTGCGCGCGGTGCTGCCGCCGTCCGCGCGCCCCCCACCCCTCCCCCCTCCCCCCCCTCTGGCGCTCCGCGAGGGCGGAGTGGTTGGAGCGGAGGGAGGGCCGGCCCCAAAATGGGGCGGTGCCTCCCCCCTCCGGAGCGCCGGCGGGGAGGGCGGGGGTGCGTGGGGGCGGCAGGGGAGCGCGGGGGGGGGGGCCGAGTTGGCTGCGGTGCGTGCGTCATCGTGTGGTCGTCAGTGCGTAGGTTTCCATGGATGCTTGCGTGTGCGTCTGTGTGCGTGGGTTGTGCGTGCGCGAGTGTGTGTGTGTGTGTGTGTGTGCGTGTGTGCGTGTGGGTGTTTGTGTGTGCCCCCGTGTGTCTATGTGCTTGTGTGATCCGTGTGCGTGTGCGCGTCCCTGTGTGTATGTGAGATGTGCTGTGTGTTCGTGTGTGCGCGTTTGCGCGTGTGTGTCGCCCTTTGCGCGTGGATGTGTTGCGTGTGCGTGTGTGTGTGAGTGTGTGCGTGTGTGTGTGTGTGCGTGTGTGTGTGTGTGTGGAACATGCTGGCGTATGTGTGCGTTCTTGTGTATGTATATGTGTTTGTATGTGTGTGTGTGTGTGTTCGTGTGTGCGTGCTTATGTGCGTGTGCTCGTTTGTGTGAGTGCCTCTTTGCTATCCGGGTTTTGGACGCTGCCAAGTGGACGCTTACAAGTGGACGCTTACAAGTCAACTTAACTAAAGCTGTAGGGCAGCTACAGTGCCTGTGAGCACAGCTATCGCACTCAGAATCATCAGGCGCGTTCGCCTGTTCAATGCAGAGGTCTGAACTCGGTCTGCTACCCGAGCTAGGTCCGCAAACCTATTCGTATTATTCGAGTCAACTTGATACGCGTTGTCGGTATTTCCTACTTAACTCGAGGTGTAGGGCAGCTACAGTGCTGGTAAGCACACCTATTGCACCCAGAATCATCAGGCGCGTTCGCCTGTCGAATCCAGAGGTCTGAACTCGGTCTGCTAGCCGAGCTAGGTCCGCAAACCTATTCGTATTATTCGAGTCAACTTGATACGTGTTGTCGGTATTTT
Source organism: Prorocentrum cordatum (assembly GCA_963575745.1). Classification (NCBI taxonomy): domain Eukaryota; class Dinophyceae; order Prorocentrales; family Prorocentraceae; genus Prorocentrum; species Prorocentrum cordatum. The sequence goes on along the minus strand of CAUYUJ010006744.1, from coordinate 13,107 downwards.
CTGCTTAACTCGAGGTCTAGGGCAGCTACAGTGCTGGTAAGCACAGCTATCGCACTCAGAATCATCAGGCGCGTTCGCCTGTTCAATCCAGAGGTCTGAACTCGGTCTGCTATCCGAGCTAGGTCCGCAAACCTATTCGTATTATTCGAGTCATCTTGACAGACGCTCTCGGTTTTCTGTACTTAACTCGAGCTGTAGGGCAGCTAGAGGGCTCATTGTCACAGACATCGATGGGGAATCATCAGTCGCGTTCGTCTACTGAACCGAGAGCTCTGAACTCGGCCTGCTGCCCGAGCTAGATTTGCGAAACTATTCGTATTGTTGAATGATCTTGAGAAGTGCTCTCTGTCTTCTGCACTTAACTCGTGTTTGGGCCGGCTACAGTGCTGCGGGTCACATATATCGATTTGCACACATCAGGCGTGTTTGTCGATCGATTCCAGAGCTCGGAACTCGGTCTGCTGCTCGAACTAGATCGGGAAAACTATTCTATTATTCGAGTCGATACTGTCGGTTTTCTGCACTTAACTCGGGCTGTAGGGGGGCTGCACGGCTGGGAATCACATGAGTGGATTGGCAGACATCAGACGCGGCCGCCTGTCGCATTCAGAGGTCTGAACTCGGTTTGATACCCGAACTCGGTTGCGAAACTGTTTGTTTTTTGTTAACGTTATCTTGATAGGTCTGGAATCGCTTGGGCTGAAAACTAGTCGTTCTTTGGAGTTTTTTCCCACACTTTATATTTCCAGGAAGCTCTACGAGTCCCCCGGCGGTAAGAAAGGTTGACGGTTTACCTCCGGCGCCCAGTTTCGTTCTCGAAATTTGAACATTCGTTAGAGCTCGAGTATTTTTTCCCGTGACATTCGATCTTATTCCCGCTCTTCATCTTGATCTCAGCAATCGGGTAACTTTGAAGCCAAAAAGCACTCTGGCGGGATCGGCCGTTTCGAGTCATCTTGACATGCGCTGACGGTTTTCTGAACATAACTCGAGCTCTAGGGCAGCTACAGAGCTGGTAAGCACAGCTAACGCATGCAGAATGATCAGGCGCGTTCGCCTGTTGAACCCAGAGGTCTGAGACCGAGTTCAGACCTCTGAATGCGACAGACGGACGCGTCTGATGCCTCGGAATCGATTCCTGCGATTACCCGCTCTGCAGCCTCCCTGCAGCCCGAATTCAGTGCGGAACGCCAAGAGCAGCTCTCAAGATGACTGGAATGCGAACAGTTTCGTGATTCTGGATCGCGCAACAGACCGAGTTCAGAGCTCTGGATCCAACAGGCGAACGCGCCTCATGTTTCTGAGTGCGGAAGGTGTGCTTACCAGCACTGTAGCTGCCCTACAGCTCGATTTAAGTAGAAAATACCGACAACGCGTATCAAGTTGACTCGAATAATACGAATAGGTTTGCGGACCTAGCTCGGCAAGCAGACCGAGTTTAGACCTATGAATTCAATAGCCGAACGCGTCTGATCATTCTGAGTGCGATAGGAGTGCTAAACAGCACTGTAGCTGTCCTACAGCTCGAGTTAAGTAGAAAATACCGACAACGCGTATCAGGTTGACTCGAATAATACAAACAGGTTTCCGGACCTAGCTCGGCTGACAGTTCTCTGCAATTTTTTCCGACAGTATGAAGCTCTACGAGTCCCCCGGCGGTTACAAATGTTGACGGTTTACCGCCGGCGCCCAGTAATTCCGGCGCGCTGGAGAGCTAGTTGGCAAGAAAAATCTCGACGGAACTTTTGACGACGTTTGCTCGGTTGAAAATTTCGTTCTCGAAATTTGAACATTCGTTGGAGCTCTAGTATTTTTTCCCGTGATATTCGATCTTATTCCCGCTCTTCATCTTGATCTCAGCTCGATCGGGTTTCTTTGAAGGCCAAAAAGCACTCTGGCGGGATCGGCCGTCATCTTGACATGCGCTGACGGTTTTCTGAACATAACTCGAGCCCTAGGGCAGCTACAGAGCTGGTAAGCACAGCTAACGCATGCAGAATAATCAGGCGCGTTCGCCTGTTGAACCCAGAGGTCTGAACTCGGTCTGTCAGCCGAGCTAGGTCCGCAAACCTGTTTGTATTATTCGAGTCAACTTGATACGCGTTGTCGGTATTTTCTACTTAACTCGAGCTCTAGGACAGCTACAGTGCTGGTAAGCACTCCTATCGCACTCAGAATGATCAGACGCGTTCGGCTATTGAATTCATAGGTCTAAACTGTCTGCTAGCCGAGCTAGGTCCGCAAACCTATTCGTATTATTCGAGTCAACTTGATACGCGTTGTCGGTATTTTCTACTTAAATCGAGCTGTAGGGCAGCTACAGTGCTGGTAAGCACACCTTCCGCACTCAGAAACATGAGGCGCGTTCGCCTGTTGGATCCAGAGCTCTGAACTCGGTCTGTTGCGCGATCCAGAATCACGAAACTGTTCGTATTCTTCCAGTCATCTTGAGAGCTACTCTTGGCGTTCTGCACTGAATTCGGGCTGCAGGGAGGCTGTAGGGCGGGTAATCACAGGAATCGATTCCGAGGCATCAGACGCGTCCGTCTGTCGCATTCAGAGGTCTGAACTCGGTCTGATACTCGAGTTAGGCTGAAAAACTATTCGTTCTCTGCAATTTTTTCCGACAGTATGTGTTGTCAGGAAGCTCTACGAGTCCCCCGGCGGAAACAAAGGTTGACGGTTTACCGCCAGGCGCCCAGTTCCGGCGCGGGGTGGAGCTAGTTGGTCGACCCGGCCAGAAAGGACAAAGTGATAACTTTTGGGTGGTTTTGCAATTTTTTGAAAGATATTTGACAATTCATTTTGAGAAAGCAGATTTTTTGCACCTGTAAACGAATATGAGAGCCTCTCTGTCTTAATATGAGCTCTGTAGGCGCACTTTACTATCAAAACACTTGGCGGAACCATCTTCATGTCGACACGAAAAAAAACAATTTTTCCCTTTCTCGAGAAATGCTTCGAGAAGCTCTCTCTTTCGACTCTGAGCACACTCACGCGTGAAAGGAGCTCTACGAGGTTCCCGGCGGTGACCAGGTTGACGGTTCACCGCCGGCGCCAGTGTGCGTGAGGCGGGCCCCCGCAAGCGCAAACTGCGCCTGCAAGCGGTCCGGAAGCAAGATCCTGAGCGCGCGCGGCCCCGGGGCGAGACCCGGAGTTTCTCGTAGAGCTTCCCTTAGCTAGTTATAGCTGGAAGCTAAGAGTAATTCCGGCGCGCTGGAGAGCTAGTTGGCTCGAAGAAAAAAGAACTGAACTTTTCACGACTTTTGCTCAGTTGAAAAATACGTTCTCGAAATTTGACCATTCGTTAGAGCTCTAGTATTTTTTCCGTGATATTCGATCTTATTCCCGCTCGCCATCTTGATCTCAGCTCGATCGCGTAACTTTGAAGGCCAAAAAGCACACTGGCGGGAACGACCGTTTCGAGTTATCTTGATACGCGCTGTCGGTATTTTGTACTTAACTCGAGCTTCAGGACAGCTACTGGTAAGCACAGCTATCGCACTCAGAATCATCAGGCGCGTTCGCCTGTCGAATCCAGAGGTCTGAACTCGGTCTGCCAACCGAGCTAGGTCCACAAACCTATTCGTATTCTTCGAGTCAACTTGATACGCGTTGTCGATATTTTACTTAACTCGGGCTGTAGGGCAGCTACAGTGCTGGTAAGCACGCCTATCGCACTCAGAATCATCCGGCGCGTTCGCTTATTGAATCGATAGGTCTGAACTCGGTCTGCTAGCTGAGCTAGCTCCGCAAACCTATTCGTATTATTCGAGTAAACTTGATACGCGTGGTCGGTATTTTCTTCTTAACTCGAGCTGTAGGGCAGCTGCAGTGCTTGTAAGCACATCCATCGCATCCAGAATCATCAGGCGCGTTCGCCTGTTGAATCCATAGGTCTGAACTCGGTCTGCTAGCCGAGCTACGTGCGCAAACCTATTCGTATTATTCGAATCAACTTGATACGCGTGGTGGGTATTTTGTACTTAATTCGAGATACAGGGCAGCTACAGTGCTGGTAAGCACGCCTATCGCACTCAGAATCATCAGGGGCGTTCGTCCACCTGTTGGATCCAGTGCTCGGAACTCGGTCTGCTGCCCAAATTAGATCGGCACAACTTCTATATTGTTCGAGTCATTCTCAAAAGTGCTGTCGGTTTTCTGCACCTACCTCGGGCCTGTAGGGGGGCGGCAGGCAGAAGTCGATTCGCAGTCAGACGCGTCCGCCTGTCATTCAGAGATCAACAAATATTCACTGTAAGTCGGAATGTTGGATTCGCGATTTTCTCAACTAACGTCAAGGTAGGAAGCTCTACGAGTCCCCGGCGGTAACCAAGGTTGACGGTTTACCGCCGGCGCCCAGTAACTCGTAGAGCTTCCCTTAGCAAGTAACTCGTAGAGCTTCCCTTAGCAAGTTATTGCTGGAAGCTTAAGAGTAATTCCGGGGAGCTGGAGAGCTAGTTGGCAAGAAAAATCTCGACGGACCTTTTGGTGACTTTTGGTCGGTTGAAAAATTTGTTCTCGAAATTTGACCATTCGTTAGAGCTCTAGTATTTTTTCTCATGATATTCGATCTTATTCCCGCTCGCCATCTTGATCTCAGCTCGACGGGAACGGCCGTTTCGAGTCATCTTGATACGCGTTGTCGGTATTCTCTACTTAACTCGAGCTGTAGGGCAGCCACAGTGCTGGTAAGTACATCTATCGCTGACTCATCAGGCGCATTCGTCTGTTGAATCCATAGGTCTGAACTCGGTCTGCTAGCCGAGCTAGGTGCGGAAACCTATTCGTATTATTCGAGTTAACTTGATACGCGTTGTCGGGTTTCTCTACTCAACTCGAGCTGTAGGGCAGCTACAGTGCTGGTAAGCACACCTATCGCACTCAGAATGATGAGGCGCGTTCGCCTGTTGAATCCATAGGTCTGAACTCGGTCTGCTAGCCGAGCTAGGTCCGCAAACCTATTCGTATTATTCGAATGATCTTGACAGACGCTCTCGATTTTCTGTACTTAACTCGAGCTGTAGGGCAGCTACAGGGCTCATTGTCACAGACATCGATGGGGAATCATCAGTCGCGTTCGTCTGCTGAACCGAGAGCTCTGAACTCGGTCTGCTGCCCGAGCTAGGTTCGCGAAACTATTCGTATTGTCCGAGTCATCTTCAGAAGTGCTCTCGGTTTTCTGCACTTAACTCGTGTTTGGGGCCGGCTACAGTGCTGCGGGTCACACATATCGATTTGAACACATCAGGCGCGTTTGTGAGGTTTGAAATCGCTTGGGCTGGAAAAGTAGTCGTTCTTTGGAGTTTTTTTCCACACTTTATATTTTCAGGAAGCTCTACGAGTCCCCCGGCGGTAAGAAAGGTTGACGGTTTACCGCCGGCGCCCAGTACCTCGTAGAGCTCTTCGGCATCGATGAGCTAGAGGAATTCCGGCGCGGGGTGGAGCTAGTTGGTCGACCCGACCAGAAAGGACAAAGTGGCAACTTTGGGGTGGTTTTGCGAATATTTGAAAGATATTTGACCATTTATTTTGAGAAAGCAGATTTTTACGCCGAGCATTGGCATATCAACTTTGTTCCCTCAGCAGCTCAGCTCTCTAGAGCAAGTTTTAGTATTAGTTGACTTCCGGGAATCGAATTTATGTTGACTCCAAAAAATCTCAATTTTACGTTTTTCTAGAAAAGCTCCCAGGAGCTCTCCGCTTCGAGTGCAAGGAGCTCTACGAGGTTCCCGGTGGTGACCAGGTTGACGGTTCACCGCCGGCGCCAGTAATTGCTGGAAGCTTAAGAGTAATTCCGGGGAGCTGCAGAGCTAGTTGGCAAGAAAAATCTCGACGGACCTTTCGATGACTTTTGGTCGGTTGAAAATTTCGTTCTCGAAATTTGACCATTCATTAGAGCTCTAGTATTTTTTCCCATGATATTCGATCTTATTCCCGCTCGCCATCTTGATCTCAGCTCGATCGGGTAACTATGAAGGCCAAAAAGCAGGCAGGCGGGAACGGCCGTTTCGAGTCATCTTGATACGTGCTGTCGGTTTTCTCAAGATAACTCGAGCTTCAGGACAACTAAAGAGCCGGTCAGCACAGCTAATGCATTCAGAATGATCAGGCGCGTTCGTCTGTTGAATCCAGAGGCCTGACCTCGGTCTGCTAGCCGAGCTAGGGTCGCAAACCTATTCGTATTATTCGAGTCATTGTAGCAGAAGCTCTCGGTTTTTCGTGGTTAACTCGATCTGTAGGGCAGCCACAGAGCTGATAATCACAGAAATAGATTGAGAATTATCAGACGCGTTCGTCTGTTGAATCGAGAGCTCTGAACTCGGCCTGTCGAGCTAGGTTCGCGGACCTATTGGTATTTTTCGAGTTATCTTGAGAAGTGATCTCGGTTTTCTGTACTGAAATCGTGCTGGGGAGGGCTACAGTGCTGCTGGTCGCAGGAATCGATTTCGAGACATCAGGCGCGTCCGTTCGTCGAACCGAGAGCTCGGAACTCGGTCTGCTGATCGAAGGAGATCCGCGAAACTGTTGTATTATTCGAGTCATCCTGAGAGGTACTCTCGTCAGGCTGTATGGGGGGCTGCAGAGCTGGTAATCACAGGAATCGATCCGCAGACATCAGACGCGCCCGCCTGTCGCATTCAGAGGTCTGAACGGTTTCATACTCGAGCTCGATTGGAAAACTGTTCGTTTGTTTTGTTAGAGTCATCTTGAGAGGTCTATAATCGCTTGGGCTGAAAAACTAGTCGTTCTCTGAAATTCTTTTCCACATTATATATTGTCAGGAAGCTCTACGAGTCCCCCGGCGGTAAGAAAGGTTGACGGTTTACCGCCGGCGCCCAGTTGGGGCTCGCGCGACCCGAAGGGCGAGACCCCGGGCGCGCGCGTCCGCGGCCCTGAGCAGGGCGCTGGGTGTGTCCGCCTGCGTCCCGCACACCCATTTTGGCACACCCCTGACACGTTTCGTGGCCGCGCACGAAGCTTCACGAAAGGTCCTTGCCGATGTGCCCGCATGCGTGCCGCACACCCATTTCGGCACACCACTCGCACGTTTTGTGGCCCCGAGTTTATCCATTAGGCTTGACCTGAGGAGCGGCCCGCCACAGCCGCGCCTTCTCTCGGTTGTCCAACTGTTTCGCCTCGCGCCGCGGACGATTTGCGCGCGTCGCTTGGACCCTCTCAGCGATCAGCGCGCGTCGCGCGAAATGCACGCTGCGCTCTGTCCAGCGCCTCGCTCGCCCGTCGTCGCTCCGCCCGGCGGCCAGAGCCATGCGCGCTATCACTTAGCCAACAAGCAATCTGTGTTCCCACGTAGCGCCGAACCGCGCGCGTCACTGTGACCCTTTCGGGGCGAGTTGCGCGCGTCGCGAGGGTTCCGCCTTGCGCTGCGCCCACAGCTTTGGAAAAAGGAGTGGAGGAAGCGGGCGCGATCCTCGTGTGGGGCGTGCCGACGTGAGCGTCGCTGCGCGCGGGCGCTGCCTCGGGCTTCCCAGGGAAGCCCCTGCGAGGCTACGCCCACAATTCGGTGCACCTTCATACGGTTCGTGGCCCCATAGGGAGCGTCACCGAAGAAGATATTCACAATTGCGGTACTCACAATTGCATATGGTGGGGTCCTTCGCCAGGATATTGTTTTGCCTACGAACCGCACCCACACTTCAAAGTGCCATCTTGGAAACCAGAACAGGGTGAAACACCCGGCGAAGCCACCAGGGTGCGGCTAAACAGCGAAAAAAGAGAAGAAAGAGCAGGAGGAAGAGGAGGAACCCCCCTTGCCTACAAGACAGCGAGTTCGTTCAGCGGGCAGGGGGCCTCAAGCCTCAGAGTTGGAACATCCGACCATTCTTCCAGCACCTGTGGCCCACAGATTTTTGCATGGTAATGCCAAAGAGCCCCCAGCATGTGTGTAAAAGACCCAACGTAGCACCCCGCCGTATGCGCACATGTAGGCATGTGCACCGTTCCTTGGCCAGTGATGGCAGCAGCCGCACGGGTTGTTTTCCCCATCTGCCAAACACCTCAGCCCCAAGAAATTGTAGTGACCCCAGCCCTGTTGTAATTACATCGTGGTACGTCACATTCTTGTCTCTTTCGGCATTTTCCAAAATCGTCCCGCCTCTGTTGCTAGTGCCGGGTCGCGGACCTCGCGCGCGAGTAAGGGGAGATACCAGAGCAACGTCGCAGAACAGTGGCAAGCCTCGATCGACATGGAGTCCAGGAACAATTAGATCTAGCCGTCGGTCGTCTCCTGCTGGGATCGGTATGTGTGTTTCTCGGAGTAAGCGTTCCACGTTCCTGTCTGGTATCAGCCCCCCTGCTTCTATCAGAACTTGTCGCCGCGCATTCACCATTTGTGTATGTCTTGCGTTGAGCTTCCCATTGTGGTTTGTCGTTGCGGCATGGCCATGCGGGTCCTGGCCGTCGTATTTCACTCCAATACCAATCCGGCGGCGAATAGCACTAGACATTATTTTGTAGGACGTCGGTGGTAGGACATAGGGTGAGCCATGTTGCGGCATACGGGCCCATGCAGGAGAATAGCCGTGTTTTTCCTGCGGTCGCTGCATTTCTCCGGGCCCCATCTCCCTCCCCCGCAGCGTGCAACATAGTTCGGCATGTGCGGACGCTTGGATAGGGTCCGTAGCGTGGAATTGTCAACCATGGGTCCATTCGCAAAGAGCATGAGGATGTGGGTGAGGAGCAGGCGGCCTTTCTCCAGCTGCCAAATTCTCCCACGTAGGTCGGTTGGTCCATCCCATGTCTGCGCAATCTCGCGACGTCGAAAGACGGATCAAAAAAAACAATCCAACCCACCGGATTGATTCCGAAACCAAAAATTGATACATTTTCAATATGAGACCTCAGCTATTGGCGCGGAAATGGAAGGGTTGATGACGAACATGATATGATTTTGATGAAGATAAGCATGATGTTGATGTTGATGATGATGATGACGATGAGGAGGAGGAGGAGGAGGAGGAGAAGGAGGAGGAGGAGGAATATTATGGTTAGTATGAGGATGATAATGATGATGATGATGATGATGATGTTGATGATGATGATGATGATGGTGATGGTGATGGTGATGGTGATGATGATGATGATGATGGTGGTGGTGGTGGTGGTGATGATGAGGATGACGAGGAAGAGGAGGAGGAGGAGGAGGACAGCGGTGTGAGCGCTCCCGAAGCCAGTTTTTCATCCGGAGTTTTTGTCTCGGTCCCAAGGGCTCAACGCTGGCCCCGGAAGCCATGCAGCCGTTGAAGTAAAACGAAAAATCGAAAACGAGAAATCCTCATCATCCTTCCTCCAGGTGCCTACCTCCGAGGTCTGGGTTTTTAAAGGCAAGTTTTGCATCCTGAGTGTTTTTTTTTTTCAGCTTCAGGGCCTCGGCGGTTCTTGGGGGCCGCAGTCGCTGAAAACAAAAAATCGAAAAATCGATAAGCGGAAGAACGTTCCTCAACATCCTTCCTCTGGAGGTAGGATCTGGGCAGTTTCCCTAGGGTCATGTTTCTGTCCAGCGTCGTTTTTTTAAGGGTGGGCTCCAGGCGGCCCCTGGAGGCCGCCATCGTTGTAACTAGATGTAAACCGTTAAAAAATCTTCATCCTTCTCCTCCTCCCTCCGCCCTCGTTCCGCGCGCGTCCAACTTTTCATCCTGAATGTTTTTTTTTTCGGTCCCTGGAAGCCGTGCAGCCGTAGAAAAAAGAAGACAAATCGAAAACGAGAAATCCTCTTCATCATCCTTCCTCCAGAAGTGCCTCCCCCCGAGGCTTTCCCGTATAGCAAGTCTTGCGTCTTGAATGTTTTTTTTTTTTTTTTTCCCGGCTTCGTGGCCTCGGCGGTTCGCGGGGGCCGCAATCGTTGAACAAAAAAATCGATAAGCGGAAACGCGTTCCTCACCATGCTTCCTCCGAAGGTAGGGTCTGGGCAGTTTCCCTAGGGTTATTTTTCTGTCCAGCGTCGTTTTTGGTTTTGGGTGGGCTCCACGGGGGGGCCCTGGAGGCCTCCATCGTTGAACGTATAAGTAAACCGTAAAAAAAATATCCTCATCCTTCTCCTCCTCCCTCCGCTCTCGCTCCGTGCACGCTGGCTCAATCCTGCCCCCCCGTGCGAGAGCTGGTGGGGCGGTGCTCTCTTTGACCACAACTGCTCAGCAACGGCCTTCTCCAAAAATCTGAAGTAGAAAGTACCGCCGTGATGCAGCGATTTCCCTATGGATGCCATCGTGCGGTTGACCCTCTCGTCGATATAAGCCCAATACCGACGAGGGTTGCCCATATATGTTGAGCGCATTGCGAAATGCAAAAATACGTGGTGCTTGTACACCGTGTGCGCGCCAGTCCTCTGCCAGTAGTGAGCAAACGCGAACGTTGTATCCACAAGGTCGGCTTTAGCCAGGGCTGGAAGCACACGAGAGTGAGACCCGATTATGTCGTGAAACTTTCACATTTGCCGACAGCAGTGCGGTAGGAACATAATTGTGCTACCTCTGAAGTGTCCCGCGCTTTCGCGGCATAAATCAAGGAGCTGCCTTATCAATTGCCGTGTTTCCGCGGCTTTGGCGTGCAACCGTGGGTTGTGTGGCGGGCCAAAGTGTGCAAGAGAGGGCCTGAATATTTGGTTCAGCTTTCCCCGATCAAAGTACTCTGCGCCTTTAGGCGTTGCCTCAGCATGCGCATGTTGGCCTTGCGCCGCAATGGGGCCGTGGTTTCTCGACTATTGGCGAAGTTGCCCTCGATGAGGGTGGAAAAAATTGCTCCGACTAAGTACTGCGATATTCCGAGATCCACAACGTGCATCAAGTCTAGCCCAACCATGCCATATGTAAATCCAGTTACATTGAATATCGGGGCTACAAAATTAAGACCGACGTGGTTCGCTGTACCAAACAATTTCAGGCGTGCAGGTTCTTGAGGTGAGCAGTCTATTTCTGGCACCTTATAAGTATATGTAACTGAACCCCACTGTTCCAACCTCCCTCTTTTGACCAAGCCTAGCTCTGGGAACGGTTCCACCAATCCCAGGCCGCCGAGAGTTTCGTTGTGCCGCATGCAATATACCAGGCGCAGTAGCTGGCTCTTGTCAGTCATTAAATTCTTTTATAGATGAGTTCACCATGTGCTGATATTCGGCCACATCTTTTTCGACCCACGTGAGAGCTAGCTCCTCTGGTGACCTAGGGTGTTGGTGCAACTCTGCCTTGGTGCACTTTCACAAGAAACACGGGGAGTCGACGTTATCCCACTTCCTCACTCCGAGGGCGGTCTGAAATTCCAAGAGGTCGGCCCGATATTCAACCAAGGCCCCGCAGAGGCCGTCTGCCAGCTCGAAGCCTCGACGCGCTGCACGTGATCCACATGCGCAGGGCTTGCCATCGTACGATGGCGCAGGGTACTTCCCCTCGGGCAAGAAATTGAGACCCCAAGTAATTACACTCATCACGCTTCCAATAGTGCAGCCGCCTTTGCAGCCGCACTGGCAAGTATCTGACTTTCTCATAATGCATGTCAAATGCCGAGATTCCGACACCGCGTTGCTCCAATAATATCGCAGACATGTGTCTTCTTTGCTATGAGGTACACCGCCAGAATAAAAGCATATCGGGAAGCTTTTGGCCCCCTTATTTCTCGTTACAACATGGCCGCGATGCTGCGGCGGCACGTCCTCGGGGGCCAACTTGCCCAAGTCGGAATCTGAAAGCGAAGCTGCATATCTTTCAGCAAAGGCCTCGTGATGGAGACGAAATGGGAATTGTATTTCTTTACGCGATTCTGTTTCTTTATCCCATATCAGCATCGGCGCGGTAAAGAACGCATCTTGGCCCTTGAGGCGGAGCGCCTGGCGGACATGGTCAGTGCGGTGGGCGCCGCCGTCTGCGTGCAACGCTAAATCGCCAGCACCCGCCCCGCCAGCTTTCGTTGCATGCCATGCGACTGCGCACAAGTCCTGCGGCTGAACGCCCCCGACATCGAAAGGAAACGGCCACGGCCGCGGCCACGGCTGCGGCAGAGCTGCGGCCACGCTGCGGCCACGGCCACGGCCACGGCCACGCAGGCACCTCGCAAGTGCCTTTCCAGAGCTGGCCGCGGGCACTTCCCAAGCGCCTTTCCTGGGCTGCCCGCAGGCACTGCACAAGCGCCTTCCCCAGGCGCTCGCAGGCACCCCCGCGGCGCTTTTCCTGGGCCGCCCGCCGCACGCAGGCACCTCCCACGCGCCTTTCGTGGGCTGCCCGCAGGCACTGCACAAGTGCCTTCCCCAGGCACATCGAATCCAAAGTGCCTAAGTGCCTTTCCTTGGCCCCCCGCGGGCACCTCACTGGCGCCTTCCCTGGGTTCCTGGGCCGCGCGCAGGCACTTAGCAAGTGCTCGCCCCAAGTGCCCCCCCCAAGAGCATCTCCTGGGCAGAACGCATGCCCTGCGCAAGCGCCGCCCCCAGGCGCCCGCAAGCATTTCCAAAGTGCTTATCCCCGGGCGCCCGCAGGCACCTCCTAAGTGCCTTTTCCTGGGCTGCCCGCGGGCACCTCCCAAGATCCTTTCCTGGGCGCTTGGGCCGCACGCAGGCACCTCGCAAGTGCCTTTCCAATGCTGCCCGCAGGCACCTCCAGGGCCCTCTCATGGGCCGCCCGCAGGCACTGCACCAGCGCCTTCCCCAGGCGCCCGCAGGCGCTTCCCAGGTGCTTTCCTGGGCTGCCCGCAGGCACCTCCCAGGTGCTTTCCTGGGCGGCCTGCAGGCCGCGCTGCCCGCAGGCACCCCCCCCCAGCGCTGTTCCCAGGCGCCCGCAGGCATCCACCAAGTGCCTTTCCTGGGCTGCCCGCAGGCACCTCCCAAGTGCCTCTCCTGGGCGCCTGGGCCGCACGCCGGCACTTCGCAAGTGCCTTCCCAGAGCTGCCCGCAGGCACCTCCAAGGCCCCTGGCCTGGGCCGCCCGCAGGTACTGCACAAGTGCCTTCCCCAGGCGCCCGCAGGCACCTCCAAGCTGCTTTCCTGGGCTGCCCGCAGGCACCTCCCAGGTGCTTTCCTGGGCGGCCCGCAGGCACATCCGAAGTGCCTTTCCTGGGCTGCCCACAGGCACCTCCCAATTCGGCACACCCCTCACACGTCTCGTGG
>CAUYUJ010006743.1:32500-51522 GCA_963575745.1 Prorocentrum cordatum | reverse complement strand
AAGGATGGGAGTGCTCCTTCGCCGTCGAGCTCTTGGGTGGCTAATACCATCGAGATAGGCGGCAGGACCTTCGCGTATTGCGACAGGTCAGATGCCAAGTTCGCGAAGTTCTGCAACCGCGACTTCAGCATGATGGATGCGCTCATTGACGCGCGGAACAAGATCGTTTTGCAGAAGATGGCAGCCGTCGGTCGAGATGAGTTTGCTGAGGCGGATGCTGAGCCTGTGTTGAAGCGTCCCCGCAGGGAGTTGGTGGACGACATCGACCCGATCTTGGACGTGACAGTTCAGTGCAGGGATGGATCAGAGGTATCGTGCAAAGTTTTGTCTTGTGCCTCTGAGCGGGCCAGGTTGGCCATCGAGTTGTCGCCAGATGCCTTGGACATCCTGCTCAAGCAGCCTGCAATTACGGACTGCGACTTCGAGCCGCCCATGGTGCAGGAAAAGCACGTCCAGTGGCTCTCATGCAGGCGCGCGCTGAGGACCAAGTATTTCGCTAACGGCAAGTGGAAGCAGAAATCAGTTCAGGTTCCGAAAGGTGGCGACCTCCAATCACACGTGAACAGGATCGCCGCTGAGCTGGAGAAGCACTACTGCGACAACCACGCCGAGCCACACGAGGACACCACCGACGCTGACGAGTGAGTCGTTTTGGCGATGCGAGGCAGAGCAACTTTCGATGCAGAGTGTTAGGGTTTCGGCGCTCTGTGTTTAGCGCCGCGCATGCCAGGGGAATGCGATGTGTATGAGCGTTGCACTTGCAAGTGTGAGTAGCCCGTGTTTTAGATGCTGCTGAGATGATATACTGCACGGGGTTGGCAGTCCATGTCTGTCTGCAGCGGCGCTCGGGACTCGCAGCCTGACGTTTGAGTTTATGCTTGCGCCGTGCGAAACAGCTCAAAGGGTCAGCAAGTCTCCGCTATATTCACATGACATAGGGACGCCAACATATGCGCATGTATCTATACATGTATCATGAAAACAGCCAGCATCACACAATCACGCACTCACGCGCGCTCAGCATCATCACGTAAATGGCTCAGTCCACGAGGTCGCTCAGTTCGCCGCGTGGCGAAGCTCAGATGCACCAACCCCTCAGGGGAGGTTGGTGCATATGCACCAACCTCTCAGGGCAGTCTGGTGCACTGCACCAGCATCTCCTGGAGGGTTGGTGCATATGCACCAACCTCCCCTGGGGGGTTGGTGCATCTGAGGCTCGCGTGGGGGTCCTTGGACGTTCGAGCCGCTTGGCGCTGATTTGGCCCTCGTCTGGCGGCGTTTGCCGATGACGTCGCGTCGTTTCGTGGGCGATCGAGGGCCCCTGGGAGCGGCCCGAGGGTTCGGGGAGGCCGGCCTCACAATCGAGATCGGAGCTGCGCTGCCCGTCGGCACGGGCGCGGCAGGGGGAGCGGGAGGGGGACTAGGAGGGAAACGGATGGGGACATTTGCTCTCGTGCAGGGTGCGGTTGAGCAATCGCAGCCACCTCGGAGCGCGCGTGGAGCCGCTCACGCGCGCGGTATCCCCGCGCTGCCCTCGCCTCTCAGCCCCTCTCTCCATCTGCCCCTTCCGCTTCCAACTGCCCGCCCCCCCATCCCCATGGGCCGTTTTGGCTCAAGCTTTTGCTTTGCTCCTGTCTGCCTGTCTGCTTCGACGAACCTTCTCGCCATGGAGTTCGAAGCCCAGCGCCTCTGCGAGATCGTGCAGCAGCGCCTGTCGTTCGTGGCCGCGCAGGTCGGCGCGGGGATGCCAGAGTCCGTCTTGCTGCAGGCTCAGGCGAACTCGCTCGTGGCAACGTTCTCTGCCTCGCAGGCCGTCACCATGACGGTGGCCACCCAGGTAACAGGCCACATCACTCGCGGCCCTTGGACGGCCGATCAGAAGCTCCAGTTGGCGACGGCCCTCAACGATGCAGCTGCCGCTCGCGAACTTCAGCGGAGGGGGCCTGCGCGGTGCCAGCAGTTATGCCTCGAGGTGCACACCTTCCTGACGCAGTCCGACTGGGCCGCCTTGTGTGACCCCATGCAGTCCGAGGCCTTCCTCTTATTTTCTGTTTCTTATCTTTTTCTTGTGGTTTGTGTCTCTGGTTTTTTCATGTTTTGTTGTTTCTTCTGTCTCCCATTCCTTGTTTTCTTTTTGCCTTTTCCTTTCTTTTTTCAGGCCAAGGCCAATGTGGTCGGCACGCGCATGTGGAGGTGCGGAATCACTTGCCCCGCTGAGAAGACTCTGATGGCTGCTGGCGCCGTCATCTTGTGTTCCCACTACTCGGACGTCTCAGCGATCAGCGGTGACCATAAGCGCAAGACCTGCGAGAACGTGCAGAGCGTGATCAAGTCCATCGACAAGACCAAGGCCTACCCGCACGCGCACAGACCTCGCTACACCACGCCAGCAGGACTGGATGCTGGCTCCTTCAGGTTCGCGCACCCTGACCCCTCTGACCCGCCAGTTGCTTGCCCAGCCGAGGTCGACGTCACCAAGATCACCATGTGCTACAGGAACACAGCGAACGAGCGCAGGGCAAGCAGCGCCCCACCCACGGTGCCCGCCAGGCCCGCGTTTGCCAGCTCGGGCGATCAGCCGCCAGCAATGCAGTTGGCTCTTCCAGGTGCGGATCGGCCTCAGTATCAGTGCCCCTTGCAGCTCCTGGCAAGCCTGGCTACACAGGCGCTCGGCCAAGGTGGTTTCGATGCGCTTCAGCCCTTGGCCAACCAGTTCGGCCTTAACCTTCAGCCGCAGATGTTTCAGCAGCCAGCCGCGCCGCCATGCGGCATCGCGCGCCCGCCGTCGGCCGCGGCGGCTGCGGCTGGGGCGGCTGATCTGCCTACCCAGGCGGTCTCGGCAGGGGGGCCCACGGCCCCCCATCGCCCGCCCGTGGACCCCGATGATGAGCTCCTCGAGCTGGAGCAGAGCATGGTCGACGCCGCGAAGGCCAAGAAGAAGAGGGACGCAGCCGCGGCCCGTGCGGGCACGGCCAAGGGCAAGGGCAAGGGCAAGGGCAAGGGCAAGGGCAAGGGCAAGGGCAAGGCCAAGGCCAAGGCCAAGGCCAAGGCCAAGGCCAAGGCCAAGCCTGCGGGCAAGGCCAAGGCCAAGGCCGAGGCCGCAGCTGACCCGCAGCCTGCTGCAGGCTCATGGGCACGACGACGGAGGAGGTGGAGGAGGTGGATGAGGAGGAGTAGGAGGAGGGCAAGGGAGGACTCGAGAGGAGGCGGAGGTGGATGGTTGAAATCCATGCCCCATGGGATGCCTCCTCCCGTCTCGCCGCCACCCCGCCTCTCCTTGCTTCCCCCCCGCCACCGCCGTGGGCCCGTGCGAGGCAGTGCGAAGAAGGCCAAGCGCACGGTGGACTACTCCCAGTGGTTGAAGCCCCACGACGCCAAGGGTACCACCCGCGGCGCCTACACGAGCAGGGCGTACGACAACGCCAAGCGCTTGGCATCCAGCTACGGCCACAGCGACGACGCGATCGTGAAGATTGCCCGCAAGGCATACTCGGATGCCGCCGACGTTTGGAGCAAAGCGAACAAGGCGGGTGGCAGGAAGTAAGGCCTTTTACAGCAGGCCCTCCTCTCTTGACCCTCGCCATGACGGCGAGACGTGCTTGCCCCTTTGCTCGCGCCTGCGCCGTCTTACTTACACTATGTGGTTCTGTGTGCAGTAGGTGCAGATAGCGAGCATCCGCAGGCATGCTTCAGGCAGCTGCTCGTATGTAAAACACGAGCGGCTCCAGACATGCAGATTGGACCCCAGGCCATCACTGCGCGAGTGCGAATAGAAGCTTCATCGGTACCGTCGCCACCGCCATCATCGCCATCAGCGCTGCTATGCAGCGCCGTGCTATGTCATGCTACATTACATGTGCAATGGTCGGCAATGCTACGCTATGCGACTCAGCTCAACGCCATGGTACATGCTATGATATGCTATGCCATGCTATGCGATTCAGCTATGGTCGGCAATGCAATGCTATGCGATACGCGGGGCTGTGCTATGCGACGCTGTGCCATTAGGTGCAAGGCTTGCTTTGCACTGCATTGCGCATCGTGGAATTGGCACGGCCATGCATGGCATAGTATTGCCCCTCCCCCTCCTCCTCCCCGCTCACCCGTCCACCTCCCCCTCGTGCCTAACGCCAGGGCAAGTGTTGCGCGGGGCCATTCGGTGCCGACAGGGGGTTCGGAAAAGCCGGCTTTTTTGGATGGTTTTTGCAGGCTCGCATGCTGGGGTGCACCCCCTCCCCCAATCGGTCGGGCTTTTGCGGGGCGCTCGAGGCGTTCCCGAGATCGCGACGCATGGCGCGCTACAGCGAAGCCGTTTTGGCTTTTATTTTTTTTTTTTTTTTTTTTTTTTTTTTTTTTTTTTTTTTTTTTTTTTTTTCTTTTTTTTTTTTTTTTTTTTTTTTTTTTTTTTTTTTTTTTTTTTTTTTTTTTTTTTTATTTTTTTTTTTTTTTTTTTTTTTTTTTTTGTTTTTTTTTTTTTTTTTTTTTTTTTTTTTTTTTTTTTTTTTTTTTTTTTTTTTTTTTTTTTTTTTTTTTTTTTTTTTTTTTTTTTTTTTTTTTTTTTTTTTTTTTTTTTTTTTTTTTTTTTTTTTTTTTTTTTTTTTTTTAAGCCGATGACGGAAGACAAGAGGCGCAGACTTGCTCACCTCGGCCGCGACGCTCACGTGAGCGCCAGCGGGTTGGAACACCTTCTCAGACAGCTTCGGGATGAGGGCGGGGTGATCCCCGCAGCATTCTCATCTTCAAGCCAACGGCGGGCGAGGCAGTCAGTGGCTTTCCAGAGCACCACGTTCGGGAAGTTGATTCAGCAGCGGTCCGTCCCAAGCAAGACGGTCGGCAAGCCCGTCCAATTGTTCTTCCAGCATCCTTTTGCTTTCTTGGAGGCCGCGTGCAAGACTTGCGCGGAGTTTCGGGTCATCCTGACGAGGGTGTTGGACGATTCCAACAACCGTGTATCCATCTGTTTATGCACGGACGAGATTACGCCTGGTCAGGCTTTGCAGCCGCACAACACCAGGAAAACACAAACGGTTTATTGGACCCTGAAAGAGTTCGGGTTCCCCATCTTGAGTTGCGAGCTGGCCTGGATGACAATCTGCGCGCCGAGGACGGACACCGTGGCGGAGCTTCGTGGTGGAATGGCAGAGCTGTTTCGGTATGCGGTCAAGTTTTTCTTCGGGGGGCCGAGCGGCCACGACTTGCGCAACGGCATCTCCCTGTTCATCGAGGGTGAAGCTTCTCCTCGGCTCGCGACGGGATGCGTGGGGATGCTCGTCCAGGACGAGCGCGGCCACAAGTTTTCGACGGGGGTCAAAGGATCTGGCGGGATCAAGATCTGTGCCCTTTGTAAAAACATCGCAGCGTTCAAGTGCACGTACCTGCCCGACCCCACTGGCTTCCTCATCCCGTCGACGGAGCTCGACGTTTCGTTGTTCAGGTTGCATTCGGATGAAGGGGTGAAGGCGATCCAGAGGAGATTGCATGACGTGGCGACGAACGGCACGAAGAGCGAGTTGGAATATTTGGAAACGTTGCTCGGATTTAACTACATACAGACTGGGCTGTTGCAGGATTCCGATATCGATTTCAATTTAACCAGTTGCTGGTGCTATGACTGGATGCATTGCTACTGCATCGACGGTACGCTCGCAAAGGAGGTGCCAGCGTTTGTGGGACGGCTCGGTGACCACGGTTTGGGAGGCGATGTTATCGACAGATATCTTCAAGTATGGCACTGGCCCAACGCGTACGCCCACGCCAAGCCCGTCTGCCGCAAGCACGCTGACCATTCGCCGACTGGCTCGGCGTCCGAGCTGCTTTCCTTCTGCCCCGTGTTGGCGCAGTATGTGGAGGCCGTCGTGATGAGGAAGGGCGTGTGCGTTGCAGAATCGGCCAGCTTTCTTGCCCTGGCTCGCGTGATGGAGTTGTTGACCATTGTGAACAGCGGCGGCGTTAGGGCCGAGGAGCTCGCAAGGGCCATGCACGGCCATCTGACGCTGCAACAGGCGGCGTACGGTTTCACTATGTGGAAAGCGAAGGAGCACTACTTGCTACACAGACCGTCCATTCTAGATCTCCACGGCATGATCATATCGACCTTCATGCACGAACGCAAGCACCGCGTTCTGAAGAGGGTCATGACACCCAGGCACAGTTTGACTTCTTTCGACCGCTCGGTTCTAGAAGAGATCACAGTACAGCACCTCTACGATTTAGACCGCCACGCAATCGATCGGCCAACTCTGATAAATTTGAAATTGCCAAGCAAGAGGGCCATGTCTGCGTTTTTGAAAGCTTGTCCTTTTGCACAGGGTTGCCAAGTTCACATGGCGAACTCCGCATACGCCCAGGGTAGAGTAGTACAGTGTAGGGACGTCTGTACTCTGTTGGGGGAGGATGGGCTCGTTTGGTTTGGTAAGGTGCAGTTCTTCTGCACCGTCGGCGGATGGCTCGGGTGCTGCGTGTCCCAGTGGCCGATTGTAAGTTCGGCGGGCGGGTGCGCGAAGTGCACCGTGGGGGATCACGGAATTTTAGTGCCCCTCCATCACTTACAGGAGCCGTGCGTTTTCAAAGAGGCCGCAGTGGGCCAGGTTGCCAGTATAATATCGCCTCCGAAGCTTAAGCATTCGGGGGCTCGTCTTCGCAGCGTGTGAACACTTGATGAAGCGTGTGGGGCGTGCACACTTCAGACAGCACTGAAAATCGTCAAGGGCTTGCGCCCGTCCCCCGCCGCCCAGCAAACTCCTGCTCCTCCTCCCCCTCCTCGCCTGCCTCTCCTCCCCCTCGTCTTCCTCGCCTCTCCTCCCTCTCCTCCCTCTCCTCCCCCTTTTGTCTCCCCTCTCTTCCCTCTCATCCCCTTCCTCCTGCTCTTCCTTTCCCCACCTCCTTCATGGGGCCCCGCTGGGACTCTGTTGGTACCCCGTGGGCCTTCTTGGGGCCATCTTGAGGCCGTCTTGGCCCCCCTTTCTGGGACCCCTTGGGATCCCTTCCTGGTCTCGTCAGGGCTGGCGCCCCCCCCGCCACCCCGCACTTTCCTATATCATCGAGGCTCGCGCTTCCCCGCCGAACCCGAGTGTTCTTATACCTGCAGGGCTGACGCCCTGTCCGCTGCCCCGCGTCCCCGCCCTTAGAGAGCGAAGCGTTACGGTGAACACCGAGTGTTCATATCCATGCGTAACCAAGTTAGCGCGGCTCGCTAACCACATAGCTTGGTTACTTAACTTGCTTCGTAACTTGATTATAGGTCGGTTCTAACATGGTGCTGCTAACCTCGCTTTCTTAAGTCGGGTAACTGGTTAGTATGCAGCATACAAGTAAGCCAAGCACTAAGTAAGTGCAGTGGCGCGCCCAGTGGGTCAGCTGACCCGGTGACCCGGTGACCCGGTGACCCGGTGGAGTGGGTCAGCTGACCCGGTGACCTGGTGACCCGGTGGGCTGGGTCAGCTGACCCGGTGACCCGGTGACCCGGTGGAGTGGGTCAGCTGACCCGGTGACCCGGTGACCCGGTGACCCGGTGGGGTGGGTCAGCTGACCCGGTGACCCGGTGACCCGGTGACCCGGCGGGCTGGGTCAGCTGATCCGGTGACCCGGTGACCCGGTGGGGTGGGTCAGCTGACCCGGTGACCCGGTGACCCGGTGACCCGGTGACCCGGTGGGGTGGGTCAGCTGACCCGGTGTGGGCCCTCCTACCCTGAACTGTGACCCGTGGGGTGGGTCAGCTGACCCGTTGACCCGGTGACCCAATAAAAAAAAAAAAAACCTCTAGTCCGGAGGCTTCCGGATCTCTAGGGGTGCCTCTATAGCCATGTGTATTACTACAGGGGCCTCCTCGATAGGGGTCCGAGCACGTGGGGTCGGAGGACAGCGCCGCATCGCCGAGACATCGGCCATACATCGAGTATGCATCGGCGACGTCGGCGATGCATCGGCGCCGCCGGCTCGGAGAAAGTCAGGCTCCACATGGAGCCGCATCGGTGATGCATTGGCGACGCGGCGCGATCCTCGACCCCATTTGCTCGGACCCCGTCTAGGAGGCCTGGAGCACAGGCGCTACAGGCGGCCCGGATTAGCTGGTCGACCCTGCCAGATCAAGGGTACCCTTGTGTCCTGTGTCTCGCGACCCATGGTTCGCACATTCCTGTGGCGATGTGGCCCTCGAAAGGGTCTTGTGCCCTCTCGCGTGTCCTCTCCAATCAAGCCCGACTGTACTCGCAGAAGGTCCTGAACACAAGCGCCTGCCTCGACGTGCTGTGTCGCAAATCCCCCATCGGCGGAACCGGACCATCTGCGGGCACCTAACTCTGCGAGCAGTGGAGCGCGCTCGTTGTCCAGTCACGCCCCCCGACGGGGGCAGAGAGGTGGGCGTGGCCAAAGACCTCTGCGGAGACCCCGCCTAGGAAGCCTGGAACACAGGCGCTACCGCGCAGGAGGAGGAGGAGGAGGGGCGAGGGGGAGGGGGAGGGGCGAGGGGGAGGGGAGGGGGAGGGGGAGGGGGAGGGGAGGGGGAGGAGGGAGGAGGAGGAGGAGGAGGAGAGAGGAGGAGTGGAGGAGGAGGAGGAGGAGGAGGAGGAGGAGGAGGAGGAGGAGGAGAGGAGGAGGAGGAGAGAGGAGGAGGAGGAGGAGGAGGAGGAGGAGGAGGAGGAGGAGGAGGAGGAGGAGAGGGGGGCGGAGGAGAGGAGGAGGAGAGGAGGAGTGAGGAGGAGGAGGAGGAGGGAGGAGGAGGAGGAGGATGAGGAGGAGTGGGAGGAGGCGGAGAGGAGGAGGGGGAGGAGGAGGAGGAGGGGGAGGAGGAGGAGGAGGAGAAGGAGGCGGAGGAGTAGAAGGAGGTTCGGGAGCCGGCTGGGGCTCCGAGGTGAGTCCAGCACTGGTTCCGGCCAGCAGGGAGGGGGGGCGAGAGGTTCCAGCTTGGGCTCTTGCCCTCATCTTCAGTGTCGGGGGGCCGCTTTCGGGCCCAGGGATCGTCCAAAACAGATCCGCGGGGTGAAAGCTGCACCAGATGGACCCCATGGAGGGGTTCAGGGACAGGCTTTGAGCGGATATTCCCTTATCCCACCTTGACCCATTCTCGCGGGGCCGATCCAGTTCAGACCACCTGGCCGCCTCCAACCCGGGGAGACGATGTGCTGGGACCCCAGCGGGCGGTGGATGTACACGTCTCCGCCGCCTCCCGAGGTCCAGGAAGATCGGTCCGCCAGGAGATGGACATGGAGAGATCCTTGCCTCGTACAGAGGCCCTCCCCTGACGTTGCCCCCTGGTTTCTGGGTCATAGCTCGGCTCCCTGGCGCCCGATCGGGACGACCTGGGCACCCCCGGAACGCTCTCGAGGCGCAGCTGCTGGAGAGCACCCCGGGCTGCAACACCGCGGAGAACCGACGAAAAAGCCAGCCGAAATCGTCGACCCCCGAACCCGAAAGTTTGAGGGTAGTTTGTCTTGCATGGTACTTCCTCCCTCCCCTCCCCCGTCCGCCGCCTTTTCAAGCAGCGCTTGGCCGAAAAGGCGTGAGAGTGAGTCTCGACCTGCGTGACGGCCAGATTTCCTGTCGGGCCTCGCCACGCCTCTCCCCCCCTCTCTTCATGCAAGCAGGCTTGCCGTAGCCTCAGGAGAAAACTACCTCTTTCCCGATCGAGGCCCCCCTGCAGAGGCGCCCTCGGGCTGGCGTCTGGGGACCTCCCCCACGGCGCCGTGGGTGCCTCCTCCAACGGGGCCCCGAGCGGGCTCAGACGCCAGAGGTGTTCATATTGGAGGGAGTCCTTCTCTGCCGTGGTGCGCTATTTACTCCTCCTCCTCCTCCTATCTCCTTATCCTCCTCCCCTCTTACCCCTCCGCCTCCGCGCCGCCTCCTGCCACGCCCACTCCTCCGCCCCTCTCCTACTGCTCTGCTCCTCCTCCTCCTCCTCCTCCTCCTCCTCCTCCTCTTCTCGTCCTCCTCCTCCTCCTCCTGCTCCTGCTCCCCCTCCTCCTGCTCCTCCTCCTTCTCCTTCTCCTCCCCCTCCTCCCCCTCCTCCCCCTTTTCAACGCTACGCAAGCTAAAGCGACATGGCTGGAGCTTTTGTAAGGTGGAACAACCGATTTAGCGCAGTGAAGGACAAATTCAGGCCCGTGTGGTGTAGGATGGACAACAAGTGCTGGAAAAGCAGAGGGCCCGGAATGGCACAGAGTAAAGGCGCCTGCTGCCGCTGTGGAGGGGGGGAGAGGTCCTCGATAACATCACCTCCTCCTCTGAACGTGCAAGAAGGAGCCGAATAAGAGGGATCGACCTGCGCGTGACATGTACTGTGCAGAGTCGTGCTCGCCTGCGAATGATCGGCATGGGCTCAGGCAGCTGTAAGCCTGATACCGTGTGTCAGGTTAGGCACTCTCACAGTGGGTCAAGGTATACACTGAAACTGAATGTGTATAGCTATGTGCAGGTAAAATAAAAGAGCAAGCAACGGACGCTAACACAGCTGGAAAGTGGCTGTGTGCAACCTGTGAGACAACTGAATTGTGAGGTGGGGGAGTGCATCCACCACTCGGCGATCCACTTTAGGGCGGACGCCCCCCGCCGAAGGCCAACGTGGCCATAGATTATGTCAGACTTGCACCCCTTTCCCCCTCCAGTAACCATCCCCCCCCAACTCCGACCACTCTGTAGATTCAGATTCAGTATCGCAAGTGCGGGCGACGGCTGAATATTGTAGGGGAGGAAAGCTGCTGGGCCGTAGCTGCCATGGTCAGACGGGCTGGCCAGGTCGGTGCTGGCTGGCCTTTTGTATAGGCAGAAAGGTATGTGAGCGGCTGGGCTGGACGTTTGAGACGTGCTGAGGCTGGCACATAAGGATGGCTGGCCTGTGATGCAAACTGCAGTAGCTGGATGGCCTGCGGTAGGCAGTGCGAAACGGGTGACTCCTCCTCCTCAATCACACGTCTTCGTAACACCGACCCCAGGATAGTCAGATTCAGTATCGCAGTTGCAGGAAATTGCTGAAGTCGCCTAGTGATGCGGCGCCACTAGGCCAGCCGGGTAGACTTGGCTGACCTGTTACCTCCTGTGATCACATCAGTGAGTATAGTGCACAGTGTGATGCAGCGTGCACCGCGTCTGGCGGTTAAAATGGGGGTGCTGCCACGCCCTATAGACCAGGGACCCATACATGATGCTGTGTGCCGCTGTCCCTCCCAAGTGTGCCCCACTTCCCCCATGCAGGGACTCAGCCCTTATCCCTCTCAGTATCACAAGTGCAGGCGTCAGTAGCGATGGCCTATTCATGCAGTTGTAGTAAACTGCTGAGTCGGCACGGGAGCTGTAGCGAGTGCCGTGTTCAGTATATTGCTGTGCTCGCAGCAGTTGGCAACTAACGAGGCAGCGTGAAGGAAGACTCACCAACAAGTAAGTTAATGGCTGAGACTGGATGCTTAAACTTGCTCTCGTATTTTGATTGGTGGGCCTAGTGTTGCCTTTGTGTTGTAGCTGGCTGGCCTGCTGTTAGTAGTTCGAAGCGGATAGTTCCTCCACCACCATGCTGAAACGCACCCATTCACCCCCCATACGTATCACAAGTGCAGGCGGAACAAGCTGGGGCCTAAGTCACGCAGTTGTGTTGAACTGCTGAGTCGGTACGGGAGCTGAAACAATTACCGTGCACAACATGCTTCTGTGAGCTAGGCATTTGGCGACTTACAGGGCTGTGGGACCACGCCCTTGTGTCCAGGGTGGCCTGAACGAGTGCTGTGTACCTCAGATCCCTGCAGACCTCCAACCATCAACCTCAGCCCATATCCATCGCCCCACTATGAGAATGCAGTTGGTAGCGTAAACACGCGGCAGAAACTGAATAAGGCTGGCACAGGTAGTACTGGCCGGCCCCTTGGGAGTGATAAAGTACACGGGCACGATCACGACGTGTAACATGGTGCGCTCCGCGCCTGCATAAATTTTGAGGCTTCCACACATGGTTTTGTCAGTTCTCTCCGAACCTCCTTGGTGACGGTACCCCCGTGCTTTTTGCAGCTTTTCTGGGTTAAGCACGGGCCCTTTTGTTCGTTGACGGGTGGGAGCAAAGAACACATCCATATTATAAGAGTGGGGCGGTACATTGGAAGAGTAAACGCTTGACGTACGTGGGCCCTAGCAGCAGAAGACGGAAAGAGACAACCGAGGGGCTTATTCGGAGTGCAATCAGTTGTAAGTTGAGATGGGGGGGAGGCTAGTCAGCATTCTAGATCCACGTGGTACTTGATGCTCTGGAAGTAGCCGGTGTGGTCGATGTGACGTTGTACGTAGACTAGCCCCAGTATTGCGCCCTTCACGGTGTGTCGGAAACCTGGGCTTCGGTGTCGGTGGTGCTTTGTGCTCGGGCGTTGGTCTGGGCTTCGGCATAGGTGAAGCTTTGGGCGCTCTGGTGATCTCGTTATGTTATTGAGTTTCTTGGGGTCGTGAGTTGCGTCTGTCAACCTCCTCTATGCATTCCTGGTATTGTCCTCCTCCTCCTCCTCCTCCTCCTCCTCCTCCTCCTCCTCCTCCTCTCCCTCCGTCCGTAGCCATTGTGGCTCAAGACGGCAGCCCCCCCGCCCAGCGGCGTGGGCCATCATGACCCGGCGGCGCGATGCTGCTGGATCCATCCCCGTGCGTCATGGGGCCGCACTGGCGCACGTGAGGGACCCCCAGCAGGCGGCGCTGCTGATGCGGGAACTGCAAGGCGGCCTGGACCAGGCCTGCAGGACAGGGACCTGCTGCCGTGAAGTCCTGGGCGGCCAGGCACAGCGGGTCTTGGGGGCTGCCACGGCACTCGTGGCGACCGTGGGAGGCAGCACCCTTGCGCAAGGCCTGGCTCGCCTGCGGGACGACGGCCAGCGGGTGCCACCCCACCTGGTACGCGCCTGGCGCGAGCTGGATGCAGCCAGCGCCCTCATCCGCCATCCTGGCGCGGCGGAGCGCATCGTCGAGGCCGCGAACTCCTGGCTCATGCAGGCGGTGCCTGTCAAGTACGCCGACGAGCCTCACGACGCGGCCTCCGACGAGGCCTGCGCCTCCACAGGGAGCGTGGGCGCAGTGGCTACGACCGACATCAACGCATACAGCGACATGTGCGACTCGGACCCCGAGGACGAGATGCAGAAGGGAGTGAACGACAAGAAGGGCGAGAAGACCCAGATGCTGCACGACTTGAAGAAGATGAAGGCCGCTTTCGGCTACAAGAGCGAGCAGGACATGGACGACAGGCTGCTGAAGCTGGAGGTGGCTATGACCGACATCAACGCGGAGAGCGACATGTGCGACTCGGTCCCCGAGGACGAGCTGCAGAAGGGAGTGAACGACAAGAAGGGCGAGAAGACCCAGATGGTGCAGGACGTCAAGAAGATGAAGGCCGCTTTCGGCTACAAGAGCGAGCAGGACATGGACGACAGGCTGCTGAAGCTGGAGGTGGCTACGACCGACATCAACGCGGAGAGCGACATGTGCGACTCGGTCCCCGTGGACGAGCTGCAGAAGGGAGTGAACGACAAGAAGTGCGAGAAGACCCAGATGGTGCAGGACGTCAAGAACATGAAGGCCGCTTTCGGCTACAAGAGCGAGCAGGACATGGACGACAGGCTGCTCAAGCTTGGGGTGAAGAACGTCGTGGTGATGACCATCGTCTCCGAGGGGCCTGCAGGGACCTCCGAGGGGACGGCCGATCGCAGCACCGACGAGCAGTGCAGCTTCGACGGCGACCCGCACGCCGGCGTGAATGTCATCGATCGCACGCAGCTCGCTGGCACCGTCTGCAGCACGCAGTGTACAGGTACGCCCTCGGACCCAGCGAGACAATCGAGACTCCTCGAGTACTTGACGAACCACGAGGCCGCCCTCCTCTCTGGGTGCAGCGAGGGCCATGAGACCCAGGTGAGCGAGATAGTGCAGGTAGCCGTGCAGACCACGGCAGTCCCCCCCTGGGAGTGCCACGACCCTGAAGATGACGAAGACATGAGGGCCCACAAGCGGCGCTTCCGCGCGTGGCTGAAGCGTAGCTGATGGGGGCGTTTTGTTTTTGGTCCCCTGGCCGTTGGGCCGCGCGTGGTGCGAAGATTGCCGCGCCTCCCCTGGGGCTCTCCTGGCGGCGCCTTGTGGCGCAGTGCATGCACTCTTCAAGAGTAAATTGTCCTGGGGAGGGCCTGTCGCAGCGTGCGAGGGATGTCGCCCCCCTCGGCACGGCTGGCAAAATTTTGATGGCCCTCCCCAGGCACCCGTCCCCGCCCGAACGGACTACGTCCGATTGCTCCAGCTCCAGCTCCTCCTCTCCCTCCGTCCCACTCCTCCCCCTCCTCCGTCCTTTTCCTCCACCTCCCCCTCATCCGCCCCTCCCCCTCCTCCTCTCCTCACGGGCTCAGCCGCGCCTGTGTGCCCTGGGGCTGTACCAACAGTGTGCAGTGCTCGGCTTGAGGGCCCGCTAATCGTGGGTCAACGCCAGGGGTTTTGATTTTCTTCTTTGCATGCGAAGTGGTGGCGCAGAGGCTACAAGTGCACGACCGGAGCTCACCTCCCCGTCGGCTGCGAGGTTAAGTTCGAGTTCAGTTGCGTGGTCAGGGCTTGTGGCACCGCCGCTTCCGCCTCCACTGGGCGACCTTCATGCAATGCTTCCCCAAAAGTCATGGCTGGGAGCACGGGGTCAGCCATGGGACACTTCATGCCAGGAGTTGCACATGGCATCTACATCTCTGTCGTACCAGTACCCGTAGTACCCGTCCTTCACATCCGCACCAGACCAGATCCATTTGCAGGAGTCAACGGCCTTGGGCAAGGAGTCCAGCAGCCTGCGGCGCGTGAAGAGGCGGTGCCAGAACAAGAAGGGCGAGAAGACTTTCAAGCAGAGGGCAAAGCAGAAGAGCAGCCAAAATGTGAGCATCAACGCGGGCAAGTTCCAGCGGAAGATCCGTTCGTTGACGGTCTTGGCACCGCCCGCGCCACGTGCTTAGATATTTCGGCTTCCGTCTTCGCCGAAGTCGTTTATCGAGGGGGCGTTCACGAGCGTCAAGGTGACGGAGGTCGTGACGAAGGTGCCGCTGCCGCTGCTCCCGCCTCCGCCACCGCCGCCGCGGCACGAGGCGAGGCGTTCGGTGACGCCCCTCAGGAGGTACAGGAGCACGCTGACGGAAAGCTAGAGACCTTGTATGAGGTGGTCGACGGGGCCGTCAGCTTAGACCCATCGAGCGTGACCGTGGAACAGTGCAACATCGCCGAGGGGTCTGCTAATTTTCTGGACTTCCATGGACCAGTTCTACCTTGTGAGGAAGAAGGGGGTGGAGCTGGAGCTCTGCAGTCGATGCTTCTGAAGATCATTTTCCTGCACGGAACCTTCAATATCATGTAGTACATAATTCATTACTTGACGAGGGTGATGGCCAGAGGAAGGACAGCTTGGACGGGCATTGTGATAGTGGTGATTCTCAGGCTCTGCCTGGATGTGTGTGTGTGTGTGTGCTTCGAGTGCGACTTCAGCTTCAGCGAGTGGGGGATCTTTTCAAGCGTCGGTTTACGACGAACGTGAGGTGCTGAAGGACATCAACACCTTCTGCAAGTGCGTGTCCACGCAGGTTCCAGTACGTCAATGGAGACGCCTCAAGTCGAGGTATCGTAACGCTTGGTGGCGCGTTTCGCCCATCCTGCGGCGGGCACATGGTTCGCTTGCGCGTGCTGGCCAGATGGACTTTCACGACCTCGTCGCCAATTTCGAGGTCGGTGTTGAGCACTAAGGTGCGAGTGTCAGTTCGAGCCGAGGTCCTTCCTGTTCGGTTTCACCTTTGTCGGCAACTTCTGCTTAAATTGTGGGCGTCGCCGTTATGCTCGTAGTCGGTTGCGTGTTCCTCATTCATCGGCAAGTCGGAGGCCGTGCCCCCGACATTTTTTGCCAGCCTGTTGCTTCGTCTCCTCGGGAGCCGCCCCAGCAGTGGCCCACATCAAAAAAACCTCCTCCTCCTCCTTCTCCTAGCCTCCTCCTCCTCCTCCTCCTCCCCCTCCTCCTCCCTCCTCACCCCCCCTCCTCCCTCCTTCCCCCCCTCCCCCCCTCTCCCCCACATCCCCCTCCTCCTCCCTCCCTCCCCTCCCCCCCTCCTCCTCCCTCCTCCCCTCCCCCTCCTCCCCCTCCTCCTCCTCCCTCCTACTCCTCTCCTTCTCTCCTCCCTCCTCCTTCCTCCTCTCCTCCTCCTCCTCCTCCTCCTCCTCGCGCTGGCCCGCGAAGGCGGCCAGGAGCGCCCTCCTTTCCTTCAAAAGGATGCCCCTCGCCACCTCCCCCCCCCGCAGAGGCGCCCTCGGGCTCGCGTCCGGGGGCCTCCCCGACGGCGCCGTGAGCGCCTCCTCCAACGGGGGCGCCGCGGGCTCCGCGCGGCTGCTGCGCCGCGGCGCCTTCGGGGGGTGGTGCCCGCGCGAGGACTCGCCCGAGGAGCGCGTGTGGGGCGGGGGGGGCGCCTCTTTGGCGGCGCGCGCTGCGCCGGGGGCCCCAGCCAGCGCTGGAGCATGCCAGCAAGGGCCTCGCCCTGTGAGCGTTTTTTTTTTGCTCGTCCTCCCCGTGGTGACGCTCGCTACCTGGGCCAAGCCCCCCTCATCCTTCTCCCCTGGGTAACGCTGACGACCGCACTGTGGTGGGTGGCCACAGGCGATTGATGCGCCGGTGGCGCGGACGCACTTTGGCGGGTGCACGCCGCGGCCGCCGTTACTGTTACCCTTCCGCCGGATCTTCCCCTCCGGGTAACGACCGTTACCTGGGAAAGAAAACACACGGTCTCCTTCGAGGATCGAAGAAGGCGCTTTCTCTTCTTCTCGGCGGCAGGCGGCGGAGGGGCGGCGGAAGGGCGGCAGAAGGAAAGCGGGGGCGGCTCCGCGGGAGGAAGGCCGGGGGAAGCCTGCGGAAGGAAACGGTGCGCCCTCAGGAGATGGAAGCTTTTTTCGGGTTCAGGGTTTCAGGCACCGTTGGCTGGATAGACCGAGTTGCAACACATCGGCATACACACGATTTCTGCGCCGATCCAAGAAACCCGCGCGGACCTCCGATAAAGGATGTTTATGCAGTTTTTCGTTTCTCTACGGGAAGAGGACCGAAATATCCGACGATCTGTTTTTGTTTTCACTCGGGGCATTTTTCCCAACCCTCCTGCGTTGGGTACTCGTTTTGAATAGAGCACTGCGGTCTCCACCTTCCTTCCCGCCTCCTCCCGCCCCCTCTCCTCCTCTCTTCGTTCCTGCTCTCCTCTCTTGCTTCCCTTCTCCTCCTCTCTTTGCTCGTCCTCTTCTCGCTTGCCTTTTACCTAGCTTGCCCCTCGCCATCCCTGGGGGGCGGCGATCTGCGAGACTGTCGTCACTTTCGAGGGCTGCTGGGGTGGCCAGCGGAATGACGCCCCACGGGGACTCAGATTAGACCTCGCCATCCCTGGGGGGCTGCGATCTGTGAAACTGTTGCCACTTTCGAGGACTGCTGGGGTGGCCAGCGGAGTGACGCCCTACGGGGACTCGATTAGACCTCGCCTCCCTGGGGGGCTGCGATCTGCGAAACTGTCGCCGCTTTCGAGGGCTGCTGGGGTGGCCAGCGGAGTGACGCCCTACGGGGACTCAGATTAGACCTCGCCATCCCTGGGGGGCTGCGATCTGTGAAACTGTCGCCACTTTCGAAGGCTGCTGGGGTGGCCAGCGGAGTGACGCCCTACGGGGACTCAGATTAGACCTCGCCATCCCTGGGGGGCTGCGATCTGTGAAACTGTCGCCACTTTCGAAGGCTGCTGGGGTGGCCAGCGGAGTGACGCCCCACGGGGACTTAGATTAGACCTCGCCATCCCTGGGGGGCTGCGATCTGCGAAACTGTCGCCACTTTCGAGGGCTGCTGGGGTGGCCAGCGGAGTGGCGCCCTACGGGGACTCAGATTAGACCTCGCCATCCCTGGGGGGCTGCGATCTGCGAAACTGTCGCCACTTTCGAGGCTGCTGGGGGGCCCAGCGGAGTGACGCCCTACGGGGATTCAGATTAGACCTCGCCATCCCTGGGGGGCTGCGATCTGTGAAACTGTCGCCACTTTCGAGGCTGCTGGGGGGCCCAGCGGAGTGACGCCCTACGGGGATTCAGATTAGACCTCGCCATCCCTGGGGGGCTGCGATCTGTGAAACTGTCGCCACTTTCGAGGGCTGCTGGGGGGCCCAGCGGAGTGACGCCCTACGGGGACTCAGATTAGACCTCGCCATCCTTGGGGGGCTGCGATCTGTGAAACTGTCGCCACTTTCGAGGCTGCTGGGGGGCCCAGCGGAGTGACGCCCTACGGGGATTCAGATTAGACCTCGCCATTCCTGGGGGGCTGCGATCTGTGAAACTGTCGCCACTTTCGAGGGCTGCTGGGGGGCCCAGCGGAGTGACGCCCTACGGGGATTCAGATTAGACCTTCGCCGTCCCTGGGGGGCTGCGAGCCTGTGAAACTGTCGCCACTTTCGAAGGCTGCGTGGGGGGCCCAGCGGAGTGACGCCCTACGGGGATTCAGATTAGACCTCGCCATCCCTGGGGGGCTGCGATCTGTGAAACTGTCGCCACTTTCGAAGGCTGCTGGGGGGCCAGCGGAGTGACGTCCTACGGGGACTCGATTAGACCTCGCCAGCGCTGGGGGGCTACGATCTGTGAAACTGTCGCCACTTTCGAGGGCTGCTGTGGGGCCCATGAAACTGTCGCCACTTTCGAGACCTGCTGCGGGGTCCAGCATAGTGACGTCCTACGCGGACGCAGATTGGACCCGTCATTCTACTTCGATTATCCCGCATCTGCGATCGACTGTATGTGTGCGAGGAACTAGACATGGAGTGGTCTGGCACTGACTGACGTCAAATCGTTGTGTGCCAGTGTCTCCTGGGGTGTTGCCTGATGTGGATGCAGCTCGTCGGCGCTGCGACTCGAGCTGGCGGTCGTCCTTCGGACCCGCAGAAACATCTGCTGAGCTCGATGAGCTAGGGGAACTACAGGAAAGAAGTGCAGGAAACGGAGGCCGGTCATGCACTCGCCGATACCTCGTTGCTCTGTCATCGTCTTTGCTGTTGCAT
>CAUYUJ010006743.1:0-27500 GCA_963575745.1 Prorocentrum cordatum | reverse complement strand
TCTGCAACAACGGTTGCGCACCTGCCAGGGCCATCATCCCTGTCAAATAATACCATGCGGGACACATTCGTTTTTTCTTCGCGCGCGCACGCCGTCGTCGTCGGCCGCGGGGCCCTGAATAGTAGCCACGGTCGTCCGCATGCCACGAAGTGAAGTGTCCGAACGTCATAGGGCGGGAAGCTGGGTGTGGGTGGTGGCGAAGAGTCGTTTGGAAATTTGGTAGAGCTTGAACCGGCCCCCCCACAAAGTGGGGGTATTGCCCGCCTCCTATGAAAACCCTGGCACTGGTGAGAACGGAGTGTCCCCACGTGCTAGTAATTGTTGTTGTTGTTGTTGTTGTTGTTGTTGTTGGTGCTGCTGCTGTTGTTTTTATGTGAATTACAAATTACCCAAGAATTATTATTGTTGGACCCCCCCAGGCGCTTTGGCGCCCTCGCCTCGGCGCTGGCTACATTTTCATTGAACATGAAGCTCACGCTCGAGCGGTTTGGGGGGGCGCCCAAACCGGCCCCCCAACAACAACAACGCTCCCGCCCGAGACTTCCTCCTTTCTTGCTCAGGGCTGGTGCTCCTGCTCGCCGCTGAAAGCCGCCGTCCCAACGAAACCAGCGCTGCCGCTCGAGCCTTTTCCCATTTTACCTTGGACTGGCGCGCTACTCTTTCTCTCATCGGCGCCCCCCCCCCCAGCAACAACAACGCTCCCGCTCGAGACGTCCTCGCTTTTTTACTCAAGGCGGCGCTCCCCCTCGCCGCCGAAAGCCGCCGCCCCGAGAAAATCAGCGCTCCCGCCCCAGACTTCCTCCCGTTTTACGCTGGACTGCCCCCTCACTCTCTTTTGAATTGGCGCCGCTTCCAGCAAGAACAACGCTCCAGCTCGAGGCTTCCTCCCTTTTTCCTCAGGACGGTGCTGTTCCTCGCCGCCGATAGCCCCCGTCCCGACAAAACCACGGCTCCCGCTCGAGACTCCCTTTTTACTCAAGGTGGTGTTCCTCCTCGCCGCCGGCAACCGCCGTCCCAACAAAACAAGCGTTCCCGCTCGAGAATTCGTTTAGTTTTACGCTGGACTAGCGCACGACTCTCTTCAGCATTGGCGCCGCTCCCAGCAACAACAGCGCCCCTCTCCAGCCTTCCTCCCTTTCTCCTATTCAGGGCCAGGTCCTTGCCTCGCCGCCGGCAGCCCCCATCTCCACCAAGGCAATCCTGTCGCTCGATATTTCCTTGTGCTTTACCCTTGGCTGGGGCTCCACTGGCGGTCTCGCGTCGGCGCAGCAAGGCGCGGGCATGCGTTTTCGAGGTGGGATTTGTTGAAATTCCTCGGAGGAGGTGTTTGCAACACCTCATTGGGCGGGAGATCTGGGAGTGGGAATATCGGACCCCGCTATAGAGCAAGAGTCCCCCATGATGAGGATGGTTATCATGATGGTCGCATGCTTCATGTGGAAACATCGCGCATGAGGGCATACTGATTGCTGTTGTTGTGGTTGCTTCGGCTGTTGTTGTTGCTGCTGCAGTTGTTGTTGTTGTTGTTGTTGTTGTTGTTGTTGTTGCTGTTGTTGTTGTTGTTGTTGTTGTTGTTGTTGTTGTTGTCGTGGTTGTCGCTGTTGTTGTTGTTGTTGTTGTTGCTGATGCTGTTGTTATTGCTGTTGCAAGTGGATTATTTTAACAATTATTATTTAATCGCTTCGCTCATTCCGCCAGCCCTGGAGCCCTCTTTAGGGCCTCTTGGGGGCCTCTTGGGGACCTCTTGGGAGTCTCTTGGGGCTCCTTGGCGGCGTCTTGGGGGCCCCCAGGGCCTCTTGGGGGTCTTTTGGGGGCCTCTTGGGGCGGGAGGGGGGGGTAGTCGATTGCGGCTCCCCCCTCGAAGGCTACGATCCTCGTGAGGGGTGTCGAAAAATGGCCCTCCCCTGGAGTGCTCTGGTGGCTTCTCCCAGGACCTTGCTGGGGTACTTTTCGTCTGGGGGCCCCCAGGGGCCGCTCCGCGCGGGAGAACTAGAAATATTGTTAACCAGTTACCGGAGATCTTAGCACGCCTCTGGCCCGTTGGGCCGGCGAATTGTTGGACCCCCAGGCGCCCTGGCGCTCTCGCCTCGGCGCTGGCTACATCTTCACTGAACATGAGACTCGCGCTCGAGCGGTTATTGGGGTTGTTGTGGTGGTGGTGGTGGTGTGTTGGTGGTGGTGGTGGTGGTGGTGGTGGTTGTGGTTGATGTTATTGATGGTGTTGATGTTGTTGATGTTGTTGTTGTTGTTGTTGTTGTTGTTGTTGTTGTTGTTGTTGTTAATGTTGTTGTTGTTGTTGTTGTTGTTGTTGTTGTTGTTGTTGTTCGTTGCGACGACCGTCCCGGCCCCAGCTTGTTGTTGAGATCTTGTTCTTCTTGAAAAAAGATATTATATCATTCTTGGTAAATGGAAAACTTGGAGTTGGCGGAGCTTAGCTCCCCCCCCGGGGCCAGGACGGGTGCCTGCACTGGGTCGTGGCCCCCGACCAGGCCACCGGGGCCGGGGCGGGCGTCGGCACACGGGGGGTGCGACCAACAAGCCTAAGACCGTAGCCATTTTGGCTCAAGGCGGGGCCCGCGGCATCTATATATATGTATATATGTATATTTGTATATATATATATATATATATTACGCATGTGCGCATCCATATACACACTTACATATTTTTATACATGCACCGATATGTACATACATTCATCTACATGCATACACACATACAGACATATACATGTGTATATATGTATGCATGTATGCATTTGCGTACATACACGTATACATCTATAATGTACACAGGGATACTTCGGAATCCCTGAGGAGTCCTTGGGATCCCCAAGGTTTCAGAGGATTCCCAAAAAACTGATGCCTTAGGATTTCTTGAGCCCCAGGGTTCCTTAAGGATCCTCGGGGTTCCTTAAAAGTCCAAGGGATTCCTTTGGAGTCCAAGGGATCCTTAAGGAGTGCTAGGGATTCCTTCGGATTCCTTTTGTGACTCCTAGGGGTTCCCATGGATTCCCAAGGATTCCTAATGTGTGCTAAGGATTCCTTAGGACTCCTTCGGGTTCCTCAGGGCTCCTCAGGGATGATTCGGGATTCTTCAGGAATTCCAAGGATCCTTAAGGAATCCCAGGGACTCCTTGGGATTCCTAAGGAGTCCTAGGCATGCCCAGGGTTTCCCAGTTCGCGCCGCCGCCGCGCTGCAAGTGCGGACCTGCCGGGGCCGGGAGAGTCGTCGGCACGCCAGGCGCGCGAATGCTTGCACCAGTGGAAGATGCCCGGGGCCGGGAGAGTCGTCGGCACACCGAGAGCGCGAACCCTTTTACCCGGGGCCGGGTGAGAGGGCACACACCGCGGTGTGCTGACGCCCGTCCCGGCCCCGGCCCGGGAGCGGGACGGGCGCCGCGACGTTGTTGTTGTTGTTGTTGTTGTTGTAGTTGTAGTTGTAGTTGTAGTTGTAGTTGTAGTTGTAGTTGTAGTTGTTGTTGTTGTTGTTGTTGTTGTTGTTGTTGTTGTTGTTGTTGTTGTTGAATTCTCACTTCTGAAAAATAATTATTGATCCCCCTCCCCAGTGCATATTGTTTTTTCTTAATCAAAATGTGCCCCTCGCCGCTCGCACACTGTTTTTGACAGGGAAAGTCTTGGTGCTCAAACTGGGCCCCTGGCCCCCCGGAGTACAACAACAACGGCTCCCGCCTGAGACTTCCTCCAAATTTACTCAGGACCCCCGCTCTTGAGACTTCCTCACAGTTTACGCAGGATCGGTGCTCCCGCCTGTGACTTCCTAGCAATTTAGTCAGGACCTCCGCTCCCATGTGAGACCTCCTTACAATTTACTCAGGAACCGCGCTCCCGCTTGAGACTTCCTCGCAATTGAACCAAGACTTCCTCGCAATTTAATCCAGACCCCCGCTCCCGCCAGAGAGCCTTTCACATTTTATTCAGGAATTGCGCTCTCGCTTGTGATTTCCATACAATTTATTCAGAAATCGCGCTTTCGACGCTCGGGAAGCACGCTGCGCCAAGGACGCCGTTGTAATTTACTTAGTAATCGCGCTCTCGCCATACTCAGGCATCCCGCTTGAATGTCCCACCCGCCCGACCCGCCCGTCAGGGGATCGCCCGCCCGTCGTGGGCTTCCGCCCGACACTTCCTTCAGGAACGGCGCTTTCGCTTAGGACTTCCTCGAGCGTTCACGCTCTCACCTTCCTGCTCCTCCTCCCTCTCCCTCCTCCCTCCTCCCTCCTCTCCTCCCTTTTCTCTCCCTCCTCTCTTCCCTCATCCTTATGCCTCTCTGCCGTATCCCCTCTCCCTCCTCTTCCTCCTCCCTTCTCCCTCCCCTTTCCTGCCTCCTTCCTCCCTCTTTTTTTTTCTCTCTCTCCCTCTCTCTCTCTCTCTCTCTCCCCTCTCTCTTTCTTCCTTTTTCTCTACCTCTCTTATCTGTCTTTTTCTCTGTCTCTCTCTGCCTCTAGTCAACCGCCCCCCTCTTCGCTCCTTGGCGTTTTCCCTCTTCCTTCGTCCCTCCCCCTCCCTTCCTCCCACTCTCCCTCGTTGTGCCCCTCCTCTTTTTGCCGGGCCCAGACCAATTCCAATGGCGGGCACATGTGCGCCCACGAAGGATTGTCCGCCCGTTCAGGTTTGCCCGCCTGTTTAAGCCCGCCGCCCCCCGCAAAGCGAAATAATCCCCCCAAATGGGGTGTGATCGAAGACAAAGGGCGGGTATTGAGGGTGTGGGGAACTCGTTTTGAATGGCGCGCGGGCAAGTAAGAGTGAACAGTCCTAGGATGATGATGATGATGATGATGATGATGATGATGATGATGATGATGATGATGATGGTGATGATGATGATGATGATGATGATGATGATGATGATTGTTGTTGTTGTTTTTGAATTCTCATTTCTGAAGGATAAGAATTGTTGGTGCACATTGTTTTTTCGATTGAAGTGCCCCTCCTGGGGCTCGGACCCTGTTTTTCATGTCAGGGAAAGTCTAGAGGGTCAAACTGTGTTGTTGGCCCCCGGTTTAAAACAACAGCGGCTCCTGCCTGATAGTTTCTCGCAAATATTGAAGATTCGCGCTCTCGCTTGGGACTTCCTTGCAATTCACCACTGGATCGCGGCTCCCGCTTGATACTTCCTGACCATTTATTGAAGAATCGCCCTCTCACTTGGGGCTTCCGCGTTCGTTTCGACACGTCTGCAGTTCTCATTGTCCTTCCGCCCCACTCTCCTAATTTCCCGCTTCTTCTCAGGGTTCCACGAAATTTGTTTCTGACACCAGTTCGCAGCTGTACGTCCCCCTGTGGGGGTATCCACGATATTTTTTTGTTTTCAAGTGGGTAGTACGTGGCGTTGTTTATGGCGCGACCCATGGCGAAACTTATTGTTTACCTGTGTTGGATTGGCTGGCGCAAGCCATGGCGCAAGCTGAGTGACCATTCGCAGCGCAAATCATCGTCCTCCCACCTTCTTGCCCTCCCCTCCCTTCCTTCGATCCCTTCGTCCTCATTCTCCGTAGCCATTTTGGCTCAAGTCCGTAGCGTTTCGCTCAGGACTTGACATTCTGGCGTGGGGGATTATTGCGGCCCGCGGCCGCTTCCGCGTCTCCCCAGTGGCCTGCCCAGGCCTGGAGACGCTGCTGCATTCTGTGTACTGTACGCGGGTTTCCCGCCTGTGGACAGCACAATTTCTCTTTTGCTGAAGTTTACGGAAGGCCCATGGCGCCATCTCTCGGTTCTCAGGGCGGAGCACCGCCGTCTGGGCATAAGCAGAGACGCCAAGCGTGGGCCAAGCCATGGTTTTGTAAGCATTGCTGGTCGCACCAGACAGGCGACAGGTGGTGGAATAGAGCGGACATGGACCACTGTACGCTCTGCAAGCAGCCCAAGTCATCAGCATTCGCGGGGATCAAGCAACCTGCGGCTCCCTCGGTGTCGGCGACCAAGGCACAGGCGCAGCCAGACCCGAAGCTCACCTCGGAGCTCAAGCGGCTGCGCGAGGAAGTTGCTCAGGTACGGAAGAAGGATATCGCGCCCAAGCCCGAGACGGATGCCATGGACGTCGACGCG
The DNA here is from genome assembly GCA_963575745.1 of Prorocentrum cordatum. Lineage (NCBI taxonomy): Eukaryota > Dinophyceae > Prorocentrales > Prorocentraceae > Prorocentrum > Prorocentrum cordatum. The sequence goes on along the minus strand of CAUYUJ010006743.1, from coordinate 21,432 downwards.
TGCAAGGACAGCGATGCAGATGCTCGGAAGGAGCTCGGGGACATCACGGAGAAGCTGCAGAAGGTGGCAGACTTCGTTGGCCCAGAGTTTGACGACCTGCGGGAGAAGTTGCGAGCGCGTCAGACCTTGCTTAGGGGTCAGATCACTCGTGGCAAATCTCTGGACACGCGGCTCAAAGAAATGTCCTTTCAGCACGCGAAGTTGGTTAAAAAACGGGAGCGCCAGACCGAGATGGTCGAGGAACTCAAGCAGGTGGTGGTCGAGGCGCAGCAGGCGGTGGACGACGCCGCCAAGGCGCTACAGGCCACGATCAACGAGATCACGGAGATGGAGGCCGAGAGGTGCCAGTTGGTGGCTGGTGCCCCCAAGGCGCCAGCTAAGTCCGACGGCGGCGCCGACGAGCTCAGGCAGCTCATGGCCAGCAACCTCTCGGTCGAGAAGTGCGGCGAATTGCTCGAGGGTTTCGGCGGCAACGCGGCGCTGGCGCAGAAGCTCTTCGAGTGTCTGTCGGAGGCGAAGGCGGCGGAGGAGCTGCGCAGTGCGCGGCAGCGCCGTGCTGCCGAGGAAGCGCGGCAGCGGCGGCAGCTGGGGCAGCAGCAGCAGCAGCAGCAGCATCAGCAGCGCGAGGCTGATCAGGCTGCGCAGGCGGCTGCTGCGGCGCGAGCTGCGCACTGGCAGAACTGGGAGCAGGCCATCCCGTCCGAGGCTGACTCCCCTGAGGTTCTGCGTGAGTTCCTCCGCTCAGTGGACCAGAAGGTGCCAGAAGATGAAAGTGAATTGCGTGAGGAAGCCAAGAGGGCTGGAGCGATGCTGGCGTCATTCGCGAAGCGGCTCAAGACGGCCTAGCCAGCTCTGGTCGTTGCAGGGTATGTTTGCTGTTCTGATCTATGTTGTCGGCATCGTGACGCGTATTGCTACAGTCAACACAACATCGTTCAACCCCCGGGCCGAGATGTTCGAGGCAGATGCTCCTGTGCTGGGGGATGAGAAGCCTATCTTGTGTGTTCAGGAACATCGTGTCACAGCAGGGAAGTTGGGAGCGTTTCAAGGCCGCATGGATGCGGTAGGTTACCATGGAGTGTGGGCCCCAGCCAGGGAGACGGGCCAAGGGCACGGCACTTGTGGTGGCGTGGCGGTGCTGACGCCCAAGCGAGTGAGGGTGGCGGCAGGTCCCATGCTTGCTGACACCAAGGGCGTGCTGCTGGACGAGAGGATCGTAGCGGCGACAGTCCACACGTGGTTCAAGAGTAGTTTCGTGGCGGTGTCGGCGTATCTTCATGTCGACGAGGAAATGGGGCAGAATAACATGGCGCTGCTCACAATGTTAGCTCAGTACTTGCTTCGCGTTAAAGCGCTAGGATATGAGTGGATAGTTGCAGCTGATTATAACATGGATCGTGCTCTGTTGCAGCCGTGGGCGACTTCAATTGGTGGAGTGCTGGTGGCGCCGTCTGCGCCCGCATGCATCCAGAGCACGCCAGGTACGACAATTGACTACTTCATCATGTCCGAAGGCTTTGCCATTCGGTCTGGGATGATTGAGGTGGTGGATGCTGCCGCGCTCTGGCCTCGCAGGCCCGTGCTCATGCAGGTTCACGCCAAGGACACTGTGCTGTGGTGCCGTTTTGCAGACCAACCCAATGCCCTTCCTGTCTTGGCTCGGCCTGATTGTGGTCGGTATCCTCGTGACTGGCAGAAGTTTCATCAAGACGTTCAGCACGCTGAGAATGCCGAGCAGATGGCTTACTTTTGGGACCTCACTATCCAGGGCATAGAGGCTGAGCTGCTTGACCGGCATGATGTTGTTGGGCCTCTCCGTCACGGCTATGAAGGTAGGGCTGGGGAGCATCAGGTTAGACGGAAAAAGCTCCGCGCGGTCCCTCAGCATCGGCAGCCTCGTCCCTCTTGTGAGTATGCAGCGTGGAGTGCCGCGGCCAGGTGGGCCAGGCACTTGCGAAGTGTGCATATTGTGCTCGAGTCGTACATTCCCAAGCTGGAGTCGGACATCGATGAGCAGCCGAGGAGGATGCAGAGGGTCGCCAAGGTGTTGCTAGACACGGTGGCGTTCCTTGGCAGGATCCAGAGGCATGACTGGGTGTACGCGCACCTCGACGAGCTGACGGCAGGTTTTTTCAGGTCTGGAGTGGATGTGATAGGTGATCCGTCCACGCCCGATTTGCTTGAAAGAGTTTTGACCCTGGCCCAGGAAAAGGAGGCAGTGTTTCTGGCCAGCAAAGAGGAAGCCTGGAAATCCTGGGTCAGGGATGCTTTTCTGGACGGGGCCAAGGCTGCCCACCGATTTACCAGGGTTCGTGGAATCCAAGAGGTGCTCGCCGAGGAGCATCGGATCCAACCTTTCGAGCTTGCCGACGACACGCGTCGTGAATGGTCCCACATTTGGACCACTCACTCGTGCGAAGACTTGCAGTTGCCGAGCGAGTCGAAGGATTCAGCGAGTCTGCCGCCGATCGGGGTTGACGATTTGAGGGGAGCGATTTCGAGATTTCCCCCGAAGACGGCGGTGGGCTGTTGCAAGATCCACCCTCGTTCGCTTCAGTACCTGCCGGATGCGATGCTAGCGGTTCTAGCGTCGCTTCTGATGCAGTGCGAGAAGGCTCTTGTTTGGCCAACCAAGCGTTTAGTAAGCAGGCTTGTCAGGTTGCCAAAACCAGACGGCGGCCACATATTAATTGCTAGTTTAGATACTATCTTACGAGTGTGGGGACGCATTAGACGTTCCATTTCTGATGATTGGGAGGCGGGGGGTCGTATTCGGGAGTTTTGGGGGTCTGGGAAGGGGGGGAGCTCATCGGACCCTGCGTTCGATTTAAACCTTTCTGCTGAAGTTGCCCGCGCCAGAGGATGGCACTCAGTCACCCTATTGCTTGACGTGGTGAAATGCTATGACATGATAAAGCTCTCGGTCCTGTTTCAGATTTTTCGGCAGGTTGGTTTCCCGCTCCGTCTCGGGTGGATGGTCATTCAGACCTACCTGGCCCTTCGGAGAATCAATGCGTTCGGCTCGCTTTCGGAGCCATTTGTGTCGTTCCAGGGGATTTTGGCTGGATGCTCGGCAGCGACATTGATTATGTTGGCTGTGCTTCTGCAGCCAGTCAAGTTTGTACTTGAAAGATTCCCAGTCCAGGCTAGAACTTTAATTGATGATGTTTCGTTGCGCTGGGCTGGACCCGACCCTGAGAAAGGAACGGTGGTCCTTGCTGCGGCTCGGGAGTTATGCTCTCTTGTGCGGCCGATTGGCCTTCTTCTGCAACCCAACAAGTCAGGGTTTGTTGCCGCCAGCCTGGCCGCCTCCAAGCAAGTGGCAGTGTCGGCCAAGCTGATGGGCATGCGAGGCTATGAGCAAATGCGAAGCCTTGGTCACGATTTGTTTGGGCGGCGTGCTCTCCGAAAGGTGGAAGCCAAGAGGCGAGTTGCGCTGGTCAAGAGGAAGCACCGCATCCAGGTGCTTAAGGAATCTGCTGGGACCAAGGTTGCTGGCTTGTGGCGCACAGGCCTCATGCCAAGTGGAGGCCACGGGGCCTTAGTTTCAGGTGTCAACAATGATACGCTCAGAACCCTCAGGGCCTTAGCTGGGGGCCTTATGGGAGCGGGTGGTGCGTCGCACGTGACGGGGTTCTTGTTCGCGCATAAGGATCCCGGCTTTGACCCCATCGTTGATGCTACGATCCCGCTTGTGTTCAGGTATTGTCGTTGGGTATGGGATCGTAGAGCGTCCGATTCAGATTTGAGGGTAGCTTGTTCGACTGCTCAGGCCCGTTTAAGGGATCGCCCCCATTGGAATCTTGTGCAGGGACCTGTCGGGGCGGTCATTTTATCTTTGAGGAGAGTTGGCTGGGATCTGATTTCTCACCATCAGCTCCGGACTGACCAGTGCGAAATCATTTCGCTTTTCACCACTTGCCCCTGGGATGTCAAGCAGAGGTTGCGTGAAGGCATTTGCCGTGCCCAAGTGCGACAGATTTTGGAAGCTATCCCCGAGGCTGGCGGTGGTGAACCTGTCTGGGGGCGAGCGCTCCGATTAGGGATTCTTGCTGTGCAGGACCCCTCTAGGCAGGCGGCCTTGAGAGGCCTACTCAGTGGTAAGCTGTGGCCGCCAGCCGAGAAGCACAAATATGGCTACGCAGCCAGTCCCAAGTGTGAATTCGGGTGTGATGCGATTGGCTCTTTCGGCCATCAGTGGTACGAATGCAAAAAAGTCTGGGGGCCTGGTCAGGACCCAGAAGAGGCATCCATGCTCCCAGACGATGTGATTGAGCATGTAAAATGGTTGCGGGACAAGGCTAAAGGAATCCCCCCGACTTCGACACTCTTGAGTTGGCGTACGGTGTTCCTCTCTTTCCCCTGAGCATTGAGCTTGTCCCAGCCAGATATCTTCCCCAGGTTTGGGGTGCCACGAGCATGCCGTGGGGCTTTCATCTTTTTTACGGATGGCTCGGGCCTGTCGAATGGTCTACCCGAAGTGTGTCGCTGCGGGTGGGCTGTTGTCGAGCTTAGTCCTGGGGGCTGGCCCGTTCGGGCGTGCTTTGGGCCCCTCCCTGGGGCCATCCAAACGGTGCCCAGGGCCGAGAGGTATGCGATGTTGCAGGCGGTGCGCCTGGGCCCGGGAAGTGTGGAAATTATTAGTGATCACCTCTCGGCGGTGCATGAAGCCACTGCCTGGTCAGCCGATCTAGCCGAAGGCAGCCATAAGCATGCGTGCATCTGGCGCGAGATGTTTCAGGTGTGCCCAGCTGGAGCCCCGTTTGATGATAGGCCTCGGGCTCGCTGGACTCCTGCCCACGGAGATCTCGACTCCCTCCTCTTTGGTGAGCGTTCTCCGAGCCTGGGTCGATCCGTGGACACGGCGGTGTTCGATTATCTGGGCAATATGTGGGCTGACTTTTTTTGCCAAGTTGGGAGCGAAGCGGCACGCTGTAGCCAGCATCGCCACCGACACTCTCAAAGCTCAGCTGAAAGACGTGAAAAAGACGTGCCGTTTTCTGGGCCAGGCCGCTCAGTTTGTAGCGTCTCAGGCCGAACCCCCTTCCATGTCCTCCAGGCCAGGCCGTAACTCCATGGCCGTGCCTCAGCTTTCTCTGCTAGCTCACGACTTGGAGGTGGCGGAGGGGGGGGGTGAGGTGTACGTGGTGCCATTGCTCTGGCAAGACAGCGCTTTCTCGCGCGAAGCTGGAGCAGCCTGGCAGTAAGTGCGAGCCGACGCCGATCCACTTATATCTGTCGGCGGTCAGGGCAGAGCGTCACAATGGCCTCCTTCCGAGGGCGCGCAGTGACGCGGTCCTTTCAGCGTGTCGTGAACTTGGGTTCACGTATGATGGCCTGCATGTGCAGGCTCTCGAGACTTTCGAGTATCGGGGCCATTGGGTGCAGGCCGCTGACAAATTTCTGCTGTGCCGCCGCTGCGGTGCTCGAGTATCCATAGAGGCCCCAATTTGGAGGGGCCTCGTGGCGGACTGCCGAGGCCCTGCGGAGAGGGCTTCAGTGCAGTGCTGGCGCATTGAGGCTGCTCTCGCGGGTCGCGAGGTCCGCTAGGGTGGCGGGCCATGGTGGTAGGCGGCGGCTGGTGCCTGTGTGCCGCTTGCCACCACGGCCCGTGCCCTAGTGGCCCTCGGCCTGTGCGGTGGGCTGCGGGACCGTGACGGCGGGAATCCCGCGCCCCCCCTTTCCCTTGCCCGCCAGCCCTCATTCGAATCGGATGTTGCGCCTCGGCCTGATCCCTGATCCCTTCGTCCTCATTCTCCCCCGTTGTCTGTTACCCTTCGTTTTCAAGGGCTTCACCAGCCACGCGTGGCAGGGAATGAATCGACCCCCCAAAAGGGGGTACAATCGAAGACGAAGAGGGCTGGTATCCAGGGTTTGGGATATGCATATTGAATGACGCGCGAGCAAACAGTCTTAAACTGACTGTTGCTGTTGGTGTTGGTGTTGTTGGTGCTGTTGGTGTTGGTGTTGGTGTTGGTGTTGGTGTTGGTGTTGGTGTTGGTGTTGGTGTTGGTGTTGGTGTTGGTGTTGTTGTTGTTGTTGTTGTTGTTGTTGTTGTTGTTGTTGTTGTTGTTGCGGCCGCGGGGCCGTGCAGGGCCCCACGGGGCCCGAGGGCGGCGCACTACGAATGGGCCCTGGGCCCGCCTGTTTTTTGTGCGGAAGGTGCCCTTCTGGGCCCAAGTTCGGCCGGCCCCGCCAGGAGTACCTCGAGGTAGACCTGCAAGAGGCGTGCCTCGTGACGGGCATCAGCATCCAGGCTCCGACACGGGCACGGCGCCGCGCCGGGGCGGCGCCTCGGCAGCATGTTGGCGCGGCAGTGCGTGCGCACACGCAGTGTGGCATGCTAGGACCAGGGGCCTGCAGTGAACGCGTGCTGCGGTGCCGCCGTCCACGCCCCTGCCGTGCCCGATCCAGACCTCGCGCGCTCCCGCCGTGGAGCATCGGTATCTTTGAACCACACAATACAACAACTGACGATCTCAAACCTGTGATGTATGCGATAACATGTTTTGCATTCGCTCTGTGGTGAGCTTTCGCTGGCCTCGCCGGCTCTTCAGACGGCCCGAACAAGAATAGCTATGGCACGGCCCTCCCTTTTCCCCGTCCCCATCCCCATCCCCGTCGAGACCCTCACCCCAGTTGGGGATGCACCCCTCGAAGCCCGAAGGGAAAGGCCTATATGTCCCCATCTGGGGGGGTGAATCGGCCACTGGGGCCCAGGCCACGCCGCTGGGGCTGGGGGTCGGATAAACGATGTTCCGAGCATGTTTTCCGGCCGAGCCACGAGGCCTTCCGCAGATGACGGTGCACGAAGGAGCCACGCACCGAGCCCGTGTGTCCAGTGTCTTGGCGCTCAGCACGAAGATACTCCGGTGCTCGTCGTTTCTGGCCTCCGGGGGCCATCGCCCGAGGCCGGGACCGCCCAAAGAAGGGTTCGGCATGAAAAGCCGGCCCTGGGGAGAGGGGCGAGGCTTCCGGGGGCCCCGTATGGAAAACTCATGACATCGAATCTCTGGGCCGTGGACGAGCCGCGCATCGAAGAAGTCTCCAGTGCGGCGTGTTCTGATCCTTGTCGAGCCCTGGGGGTCCGTGTTCGAACGAGAGATGCGGTCCCCTTGCCGAGAAGGCAGTCGAGACGCTGGCTGGAGCAAGGCCAGCTTTGGGCTCGGGAGGGGCCCTGGTTTTCGGGTCGTTCCTTAGATTTAGGCTTGAGTCGGGCCTGTCCCTCTACAGGCGGAATATTCAAAAGTACAAAAGTAGTCCCAAAATACTATGGGGATTATTTTTTAGAATATTGTTTGGCCATGTTTGAATAGTTTTTGAATAGTTTTAATTTTTCCTCGAGAATCCCACTGTAGGGGGACAGGCCCGACTTAAATCTAGGCCGTGGAGCCTGTTCGTGCTCCAGGCTCGCTGGGGCCAGAAAAACAAAAAAACGTGCGTTTCTCATGCAGCGTTCCAGGCCAGCGCGATGACAGCATTGGCCTGCAGCATGCGCAGCAAAGAAGAAGCTGGCCTGCCAGCATGTGCCGCACGGAAGTCTCTCGTCTCCCGACGGCTCTGGGGGCCCACATAAGCCCCAGGGCACTCCAGGTTTTTCAAATAATGACTGATGGGCCAATCTTCCACCACCACTATCATAGGCAGGACGGGGGCGAAGGGAGGATGAGGAGCTGCTTCTCCTCCTCCTCCTCCTCCTCTTCCTCCTCTTCCTCCTCCTCTATGGTAGTGGTGGTGGTAAATCGGCCCATCATTGACGAGCAATGCGTCCCACATTTCCTTGTAGCAAGATTGCTACTCGCATGTGTCTACTGTAGTGGCATGGCGGCGATGACGCGGTACGGTCCCTGCCGAGAGTAAGAGGCTGCCTTCACAGCCTGCGCCTCCCCGGGAGGTTCCTGGCCCCCCCGCAGGTCCACGGGGCGTCTCGGAGCGCCCCTGCAGCCGGGTCCTGATTAGCGGGTCGACCCTGCAACATCAAATTGGCCATTTCTTGTCTCCAGTGCAGTCACAGGGGGTCTCCTAGGGATCGCTCCTGCCCCCTCTTCCTTCCTCCCTCTCTCCCTCCCTCCTCCTCCTCCTGTCTCTCCTTCTCCTCCTTCTCCTCCTCCTCCTCCTCCTGCTCCTCCTCCTCCTCGGGATTGTGTTATGTCTATCGCGGTCCATGTCTTCTTCATGCCTGTAGCACGGGTTATCCTCGGAGGAGAAGGCTGTCCGCTCGGGTGTCCTTTGCAATCGGACCCGACTGACCCCAGCGTCGGCTGGATGTGCAACACTTTATCGCTCTCGCGTGCTGTCGGAAGACACATCATGTTGCTAGAACCATCGTCAGAACCATCCCAACCCCTACCCAGACAGAGCAAGGTGTCCCTCCCGGCATGCCCCCCCTTGGTGGTGACTGCTGCGAAATCCGATGCAGACGGCACCCATCCCCACCTATGAGGGGTAGGTCGGCTGGCGGGGTCAAGGTTTCCACGGTGGGGGTGGGGTGGCTTCTTGTCCAAAGACCCGTTCATGCTTGCCCCGGGGACGGGAAACCGCTTGTAGACGCTTGAATCTGGGAAAACCGCTGGGATTGAACAAGTCACATCAGAAGCTTTATCCAGAGATGATGATGATGACGATGACCATGACGATGATAACGATGACGATGGCGATGTCTTTTTTCCATACGGGTCGCCCAGAAGTCCCGACCCTTTCCCCGAGCCGGCTTCTCATCCCGCGCCGTTTTGTGACAGTCCTGGAGCTCGGCGAGGGCCCACAGAGGCCGGAACACGACATCACATGTTCTGTGCTTCTTCTTTGCGACGAGAGCATGTCTGCATACTTGCCCATCTGCCCATACCATCCCTCCAAGCAGCGCCCGCCCCTCCCGTGGGCCCGCTCAGGGCCGCGAAGCCTGCTCCGGAGAGCCGGCGCAGACCCGCGACCTCCTGCGGCTGGTGATGGCGGGGTCCCAACGGAGGGAAACAGAGCGAGCTCGGGATCAGTTCGCGTGTCTGGTCGGCGTTCGGGTCGGTCGGGCCCCTCCTGTAGGGGGCCACAGGCGAACCCTACCCCTACCCCCCACGATTTCTGAGGGAGCGAAGTGAACCCCACCCTCCCCCTCAGAAATCGTGGGGGGTGGGGGTAGGGTTCGCCTGTGGCCCCCTATCCTGGTGATGCCGGGGAGGCTGGGGCACTGGCCTGACTCGTCCTGGTCCTGAGGCGGCAGCTCCCCGACTGATCGTGCAGGCGGTGCCCGGGCGTCTCCGGTGGCATTTGGCAGCTTCCTTGGAGCCAAGCGCTGCCCGGCTTGTTTTTCTGGTACCTACCAGGGTGGGGATTTCTCCACGACCACCGCCTGGGGGATCGATCGATCTCCAGGGGCCTCGGCAGGCGACGGGTATCGACGTATTCGGGCCCGGGGGGGGCTAAGCATGTCTATGTCCACCGCCTGCCGAGGCCCTCGAAGATCGACCCCCCAGGCGGTGGTTCTGGACAGATCTCAGCCTCGCCCCGTTGCCGCCCCCTCGACTTAGTGGCGCGCGTTGAACTTTTGTTGGAGGATCAGGGGGGTTTTCGTCGGTTCTGGTGGCCTTCTCGCTTCGGGGTGCTTTCCAGCAGCTGCGCCTCGTCGAGAGCGTTCCGGGCTGCCCGAGCCGTTCCACGTGGCCGCCGGAGGCCCGAGCTGTGGCTCGAAGGCCCGGCTGGCGGCGCGCACGAGGGCGTGGCGCGAGGGGTGCAGCCCTGACGGAAGGCAAGGGGGGCTTCCGAGGAGGCGGGGGGCCTCGAGGGGCCCACGGTCTTCTGAGCATGTCTTTTGGAATCCAGGAGGGCTTCGTCGACGCCCCCCCGCCTTCCAGCCGGCGGCCTCCCCCGCGCTGCGCCCTCCCGCGCTCTGGCCCCTCCCGCGCTGACCCCCCCGCGCCGCCCCCCTGCGCGCCGCCGGCCGTCGCCGCAGCCGGGTTCGCCTGGGGATCCTGGGCAGAGCGCATCTCCCAGGGAGGGGCCTCCCGGGGCGGCAGCGGTGGGGGCATCTCTTCTGCTCGCCCCAGGTCCACCATCGAGCTGCCTGGCGACGAGAAGTCCTTCCAGCGACCGCCGGCGCGCCCACCGTCCCGAGGAGCCAGAGCACGGCACGCGCATGAACCGTCGGAGGTCCGCGCGGACTCGTGGTGCCAGCGCTGGACCTCCCTGACAGCGGCTCTGGCGCCGCCTCTGGCGCACTTCGCGCGCCAGGGCAGGGGAAAGCATGCTGCTCGCCAGTGAGAAAAAGGCCGATTGGGTCCGTCATGAGGTCTCTTTTGGATCCGGCAGCGCCGACCCAAGAAACCCAGAGGACCTCCGACTGTGAGTGCCATCAGCAATTCGCAGAAACGGCTCGCCTCTGGCGCTCTGAGGAAGCTCAGGTGTCGGCCGATGTTTTCGAGCATGTGCCTTCCGAGGCGCCATGGGGTCCCGCAAGATATACAGTAGGGGTCCTGAAGAAGGAACCCTTTTCGTTGGGGAGGGGCTCCGTGTTCCTTGATAGTTTCACAGCTTGCCTCAGGTTTTCCCAGGGGTTTCGCTGGGGAATCGAAGTGTAACCTGTGGGAAAGGAGGGGCCTCGTTCCTTATTTAGGGTTCCTTAGGTCAACGCCCCGACTGTAGATGGGTAGAGAGAGAGAGAGAGAGAGAGAGAACAACCTGCTGACCGAATACCGCGCACGAGAATCGGATTCTCGGGTCGAGAGCTCCAGGGCCTCACGTACTCGAGAGATCTGGGCGTCGAAGGGCCTGGCGCGCAGTCGAGGCGCTGAGCTGCGGAACAGCTCGGGCTCGGGATCTTGCTGTTTCTCGGGTCCTTCCATGGCTGCTCCTCTAGCGCCCCTTTTGCGCGCAGGGTGCCCTTGGGGGCAGAGAGGGGCTTCATCCCTGACTAAGCGTTCCTCATGGTAGCAGCTTTAAATCGGGCCCGTCCCTCTACAGGGGGAATACTCCAAAATAGTGAATACATAGTCAGGGACCATTTTTTGCATTTTTTTTAACCATTCGGGAGTATTTTTTGAGTATTTCGAATATGTTTCGTCCAAAATCCCCTTGTAGGGGGACAGGCCCGACCTAAGACTAAGCGTTCCCCATGGTAGTAGCTTATCTGTTTGTGCGCTCCACCACTGCTGCGATACTGGAGGTTGGGGATGTGGGGAGGCCTCTAAGAACTGAGAGGACGACCCCAGCAGGAAGTCGTGGTGTCGAGCACCGTGGCGTGCGTGGCGTGCGTGGAACCGTGCGTGAGAGCGATGGCCCCCCGCAGGGCCGGCGGCGCCAATCTACATCGGCGTCCGGCTCGCGATGGCCTCCCGTCGTTTCCGATTGGCGATGGCCTCCCGTCGGGCTGCGATTACATTTGCCAGCTCCTCTACCTAAGGAGCCATCGGCAACTGCCAATCGACCTGAGTGCTAGATGAAAAAGGTAGGATCCGATTGACGATCTCACAATACAGATGACACTTGCGTAGCAAGCGGCTTCGTGTAGACAGGGTTACTTGTGTGCGCATAACCAGAGACTTGATGGTATAGCCAGTAATGTGTTCAAGGCGAGGTTTTACCCAACGTCTTACTACACATTTTCCATACTATATACATATATGCACACATCTGAGTACATACATCTGTGTACATACATACATATCAAGTGGCCTGTTCATTCTTACCAGTCGATAGCTGAAGCCGCCTATCTCCTCAACTACAGGTATCAACGTGGCAGGTTTCCCGTGTGTTTCTAGAACCACTTTTTTTGCGAACACCGTTACGATACAACATGTGTGTACATGCCCACGCGTATACAACGTCTCTACATACAGACCCCTCATGTTCCAAGAGTACACAGCCGTGTGAGCCAAGGATCTGCTTGCATGCGAAGCCACCGCGCGGAAGCCACGAGGGCACTGGGAAGCACCGCGCGTGACACACCGCACGGGAGAATCACCGCACGGGGCAGCCACACGGGACAGTGCACGGGGCAACCGCACGGGGCAACCGCACGGGGCAACCGCACGGGACAAGCCCGCCGCCGGCCCCGCCCCCCCGGCAGAGGCCCGAGCTTGCACAGGGCCGCCTCTGCCGGCGGGCGCACGGCGAGCGGCCCGCGCCGCCGGCAGGCGCGGGCTCGCCTCCCCGAGCCGACTTCCCGACTGGTCTCGTCCCCAGGCCTTCGATGGATCGGGGGCGGTGGCCCTGAGACCTCGCGGCGCCGTCGGGGGCCGCGAGCCCGTGGAGCTGCCGCCCCTCCCGCGGGCTCCTGGGAGGCACGGCGGAGGCCGAGGGCAGCGCGGAGCGTGCATGCGTGGCGGCGTGTTCTTGTGCATGGAGCGCTCGTAGAAGCAGTTGCATGGCGTGGCGATGGGGTTGCATACGTCTCGGGCAACTTTCGGTGCCCCTTCACCTCCGTCACCTCCCTTGTCTCGGGGGCGCGCAAACACATAGATTAGCGATTCATGGATTTGGCGCGGGGTCGCCCCCTCTTTTCCTTGCGACGCACCCACTGGCCACCCCCTCTTCCGCGCACGTGCCTCGGGCCATGATGCGCTGGCCCCCCCTTCCCGGCCCTCTCTGCGGCACCCGAGATCTAGAAGTGCTCCTGAGGGAATCTAGGCTCCGAGAGGTGTGCTGGTGCAGCCTCATGGGCCGTTCTGGGGGTTTGCGCGGCATCTGAGGGGAGCCCGCAGGCGTCCGGAAGGCTGTGGGTCAGGTCCTGGGCGCTCCGTGAGCACGTCAAGAGGGGATCTTCGGAGACTCTGGAGCCGTCTTTGGGCCCTCGTGGGACGGTCAGCTCCGAGAGGCCTCGCCGCGTCCTGGGCCCTCTTGGGACGGGTCAGCTCCGAGAGGCCCAGGGTCCCTGCGGGGGCGTGGCGTGCGGAAGCCCTCTCTGTCGGGTCGGATGAAGGGGGAGGGGGGGGGGTATGAGGAAGGGGGCCTCGAAATCTGCTGCATGCAGCTGATCTCGCCCCCGCCGCCTGGCGCCTTCCTCGACACACTGGGCGCCTCTCGCGTCAGGAGGCGCTGGGACAGCCGGCCGCGCGAGCCAGTTTTCTGACCCCGCCTCTGCCTGTGCCCTCCTCGCGTCCGTGCCCGGCGCGAGGGCTGTCTTGGGGCAACCTCGGGCGCCCTCGGGAGGTCTCTAGGCCGCTGGGGGGGCCGCTCTGTCGGCGGGCGCGGGGCGGCAGCAGGTGCCACGCCCACTTCGCCCGTCCCTCCCGCCGCCCCGTCTCTGGGCCCTTCCCTCCATTCAGCACGCTTTCAGCATCTGTCTGCACTGTGGATGCCTACGCTTCCTGTGAGACTGGATTGTTTTGTCGCCCGCGCAACAGCGACAGCCTGCTGGAGGAAGAAAGCACACCTCCACCCCCACCTGGACCCCCCTGCCCCTGGGGCTTGACCAGCAAGCTTCGAGGTCCGATTGTGGGGATGCTTCGCAGAGGCAGCACCAAAAAGCATACCCCACTTCCCACCTGCCCCAGCCTTCTCGCCTGGGGAGGGGGGCCAGGGAATGGTGGGTGTGCTCTTCTGCTCCCCTAGCCTGGGGGGCTTAGTATTCATCGCCCGTTGAAGGTACGTATTCTTGGTCTCCTAGATTTCATGTACCTAGGCGCCTTCGTATTTCAAGGGCCGAGATGGTTCCCCTCTTGGACGGAAGCGCACATCTAATTCCGTCGCCTTCCTACTTCATGTTTTTACTCACGTGTTCCGGGTGAGGGTAACTTGATCTTTGCGTTTTGGTTTGGAGCGACCTGGCCAATGATCGAAATCCGAAGACGCCCCGCCCCATTCAGCGGGGCAATTCCGATCGGCATGCGGTTCGGAAACAGGGTGCCGGGGAACATCGGGCAGACTACGGAGCGCCAAAGTCAGGGGCAACGGGAGGGGGGACTACGCGCAGGGGTACATTCATCGACCACCAGTCGCCCATTGATCGCCTATAGGGGCCGGATAGCCCGTCCCGCCCAGGACCTTACTTCGTCATCGAGAGGCTATCGCCGACCAATCGGCGATGGATCGCCGATTCCAGTACGATGTTCCCTCCCCTGGGCCAGTCCCCTCTCATCGTTGCCTCTCACATGAGCCGAGCCCACCGTGCCAGAAGCGCCGTCTGCTCATCCTGCCTGTTCCTTTGGCGCGCGCCGGCTGTTGCCGCGATCACCTGTGACCCCGGTCTGTCAGAGCGGGTCAGCGGCGGGCCTCTTCCCCAAGGTGCGCTTGGTGCACAACGTCGGAGTGCTGATGGCGCACGTCTGGGGGTGCTTCGGCTCGGCCTGGCAGGTGCCGGACGAGCTCTTCAACTTCCCTGTCCTCTCGCGCGAGCAGGTGGGAGGGGTGGAGAGGTACAGTCGGGGCGCTAAACAAGGAACCCTTTTCGTTGGGGAGGGGCTCCGTGTTCCTTAATTGTTTCGCAGCTTGCCTTAGGTTGTCCTTAGGTTTTCGATGGGGAATCGAAGTTGAAATTATTGGAAAAAAGGGCCTCGTTCCTTATTTAGGGTTCCTTAGGTCAACGCCCCGACTGTAAACTGTTGAGGGCAGGGGAAGAGAGAGAGAGAGAGAGAGAGAGAGAGTGAAGTGAAATGAAGTGGAGAAGCCTGGCGCCTAAGCGGCGCATCGGCACAGAGGGAAGCTGGCGCCCCACGCAGCTCGCGCCTTCCTCGAGGCAGCGCTGCGCAGTCGCAGGGAGCCCACTGCTGCTTAGGCCTCCCGCGTGAACGGTTCTCGTCCCAGAGCGAGGCAGGCTCGAATTTGCTTTGCACGTAAGCCTGCGCAGTGGGTGCTCCTCGGGAAGAGCGGCGATCTCCTTGCAGAGCTTCTTTGGCGCTCGAGAGCAAGTCCTCACTCAGATCGTGCTCTCCGGTCCGCTCCAACACGCTGCGGTTCGGAACTCTTGAGACATAGGCGCACGGGGTGCAACATATTTTTCTCAGACATTGCACGTGGAAAGCATTTAGTCTGTCCTTGTCCGCCTGGAGGGTCCACACAGATTCCAAGTTGTACAACCGGCACCACAATCGCTCGATACAGTTTCACTTTCCTTGCAATGTTTATATTTGCGTGAGGCCAACATTGTTGAAGAGATTGGAACACTCCCCAGGCCTCCCCTAGTCTTCGGGTGAACTCCGGCTTCGCAGTGCAAGTTGTGTTGAGAAGACCTCCAAGTTACGCGGCCTGTTCCACAACTGCCAAAGTATTCCCAGACGGGTCCCGGAGGGAGCCAGTGTTCCGAACCCTCATGAGGATGGTCTTCTTCCAATTCAGCTCTAGACCATACCGCTTCCCCTCATCAATGACCGCATCGAGCAAGCTCTGAAGCTTGTCAGCGCAGCTGCTGCTGAGCGTCGTGTCATCCGCGTACAGCAAATCAGAACACTGAATGAGATCTGGCTCCTGGACTGTCGGGCGCGCGCCCTCCATGCCCACATCAATATCGAAGAGCAAAACACTTTGAACTATGATGAAGAGATTTGGTGACAGTGGGCAGGCCTGCGCGATGCCGGCACGTTGCTGGCGCGCGCCTGAATCCCCAGATGCATCTTGGAGAACGAAGTTCCGTTCGCGATAGATGCCAGTAACCATGTCCACAAAACAATATGGTATTCCGAATCTCCGCAGTGCATGCAGCAAGACATCGTGCTTGATTCTGCCGAACCCCTTCGCCCAGTCCAACAGAACTGCCACTAGTCCTGCAGACTTCGAAGCATGTGCCGCCTCGAACATGCGCCAGGCAATGGAGATCGCCTGCACGGTGCCCGTTTTTGGTCTGAATCCGTATTGGGTCGATCTGAATCTGCCTGAGGCGCCGCCTTGCTGCAGTCGACGTTGAAGCATCCACGCGATGGTCTTATAGCCAACAGGGAGTAGGGATATCGGCCGGTAGTTCTCTGGAAGGATGCTGTCACCCTTCTTGAAAAGCAGCGCCACGCGCGCAGTCCTCCACTCCGCTGGTATGCCTTCGTCCTCCCAACATCTCTAAGATAATTGCAGCAAGTTGGCCATGGCCTCCGGAGACACCAACAGCATCTTCCATAGCTCTGGCGGGACTCCATCTATCCCCGGTGCTTCTCCGACGGTAAGAGCTCGCAGGGCGGCCGTCAGCTCGATGATGCTAGACGGAGAAGTGACTATCGGCAAAGGATCGCTAATCTTCTGGTTTCCAGTAGGCACCAGGTCAGGATGCGTGATCTTCCATTGCAAGTGTTCGAAGTAGCCTGCCGTTTTGTCTGCCTGCAAGCTACTCTCCACCAGATGCCCTGCAGCGTTGCGTATCTGTACTGGCTGTTTGGGTGGCCACTTCCGGAGCCTACGCAGTGCTGCCCACGGACCTCCCACAAGGTTGTCGTCGAGCCATCGCTGTTTGTCTAGTTTCACAGAAGTTCTGATGCGTTTCGTCAGCTCTGTCTCTTTCTCTGGGTTGCCCGCAGCCCTGACTTGATCTCGCTCTGTGAGTAGATCCAGGTTGGATTGGCTTATCCATGGTCTCCGAGGCTTCCTAGCCGAGGTGTTCAGCAACTCTTCCGATGCAGATTGCATGGCTGTGCGAATGGCACGGGCATGCTGATCCAGTGTCAAACTAGGCGCCAAAACCTCCAGTGCATTGCAAAATCCTTGCTGGTAGTCCTCCATGGCGTCTCTGTCAGGAATCCGCATCTGCGCTAAGCTGCGCAGGGGCATAGGGGTTGAAATATCCAAAGATAATTGCAAGCGCAACTGCATTAGAAAGTGCCTGGTTGCCAATGGGACTGTTCTGTCCGACCTCAAGTCCTGGATCCAATGCATCGTGCTGGCGTTCAACAAGCAATGATGTATTTGCGAAAAGCCAGCCTCGTCTATGGCATTCATCTGATTCACCTGCCGTGAGAAGTACGTCACTAAATTCTCGTCGGGCAACTCGAAGAAGGTGTTGGCGATCATTGTATTCGTAGCCCAGCAGGTTTCCAAGAGAAGCTCCCTGTTCGTCCTCTCCCAGTTTTTCGCCCCCCTGCACTTGAACACATAGTCGCCGACGATGGCGTCCTCTCCAGGCTCTCTTGAGAAAAGCTTCGTGTTGAAATCACCCATTACGATTGTGGCATCGTGTTTGCCTGCTGGTTGCCACGCGTTCGATAAAGCATCAAATAACGCACTCCTCATTTCGATACTATATTGGGCATGTTGAACGTAGCAACAAATAACCAGAAGAGTCCCACCATGATCTTTGAGCTTCAGGTTGTAAGCCGGTCGGATATCAGTTTGAAGCTGATGACTGCTCCTGCCGCGCGTGGTGCAATTATGAAGCCGAAGCCATAATAGAAACGGCCTCTAGAATGATCCGATGAGCCTGAAAGAATAACCACCAAGCCATTGTGAATGACATGTGATGTCTCAGCTATCCCTGTCTTCTGGATGCACAAATATCGATGCCAGGGCGGGTCATATGATGAAATAGCTGAGGTACTAATTGATCGCACGTCCTACCCATGCCAGCGGCTAACAATAACGTTTACTGCGCCCCCATGTGCATCCAGATCGGTGTCTCCAACCATCTTGCTCGTCGAGGGGTTCCGTGGGTCGGATGGTCGCGGTGGTAGCTCTGCCCTTGTCCGCGGCTACCAGAATCGAGTCATTTGTTTGTGAGAGGCGCCACTTGCGGACCAGAGAGAGAGAGGGAGAGGGCACGGCCAGTTCGCGGAGGAGGAGAGGTGCAGGCTTGGATGAGAGAGAGAGAGAGAGAGAAAGAGAGAGAGAGAGAGAGAGAGATGGAGAGAGAGAGAGAGAGAGACACAAAACAACAAAACAAAGAGAACTGAGGCGGGAGGAAAGGAGGAGGCAGGGATTGATGGCTCGCTCTTGGGGGCGCACCACGCTGGCTTGTCAGGCTTGCGCTCGGCCTTTCTGGCCAGCGTCGCCGCGTGCCTGGGCACGCTTTTCTCGCGCAGCTGCTCGCACGATCACATCACCTATGGCAAGCAATGTCGGATGCAGTCAAATGGGGTGCCCGCCCATCAGTTGGCCATCCCCAGTACCCGTTGGCAAGTTCCTGCCGTACCACTTTGAACTGACAGCCAGCACCTTCTCCCTTCGTGCCATCAAGTCAGGGGGTCTGACAGTTTAACTCCTCACCCAAAGAGTCAAGTACTGTTCACGTGCCAAGCCTGGCTACCCTTGTGCTGCACGTCAGCATCCGCCCCCAGGGGGCAAGCAACCGGCTGATCTCAGAAACATCTCCTGAGTACTTCAGGCGGTCTGCACTTGCAGGTCCCCGGAGCTTTTTCAGAGGCTCTGCGCCCTCACTGTTCTCGAACGACAGGGCGGCTGCTCTCGCGGATTGTGGTGCGAGTGGACTCTGCTGGGGTCTGCCGGATGTGCGGAGGTGGGCAAACTCAGCAAGCTGATCATCAAGAACTGAAGCCAGGCAGCCCCTGACTCTATCCATGTACGCGTTTCGCCCCCAAGGGGCTCTTCTGGCCATAAAAAAAATTATAAAAAAATAAAAAAGGGGCTCTTCTGGCCAAAGTGCGTACGGTTCATCATCGAACGAGCATCGCCGGCGGCGGGGACCGCAGGCGGAGCGGAGGATCGGTGTACAGCCAACGCCGGCGGCAAGGATGGGCCTTTCTCGCAAGGGCACCCTGCATGCTTCGGTCCTGACCAGCCTTACCACGCCTGGGCACGCGCGCAGCCGTGGCTATCGCGCCCTTCTGGGGGTCTTTCATCCTCAAACGCCGCCCAGACTTCTGATTTTGACTGTATGTGTCCCCGTGGCCTTCCGGTGCACCCTTCGCTTGCTGACCGGCATCTGACTGTCTTGGACCAATCGGCGCCCAGCCCCCCTGCCTGGCCAAGCCAGGAGGGCGTATGCACCAATCCTGGGCTCAGGATTGGCCTGGACAGGGTCGGCGAAGTAGTGGTCGGCTAACGTTCCCCGACGCCCGGCGGACCCCGCGGGCGCGCGAGGAACCCATGCAAGGCAGGCAGGTATTGCGTGGCGTCGTATGTGGATAGGTCGAGCTACGCGAGCTATGTACGAGATGCTCTATGCGCGCGTGTGGAACAGGATCGCAGACTATATGGGCCGTGGTTGGTTGTCCCCGCACGTGAACCAATTTCCCGTACAACGGTGGAGTGGTGGAGGCGTGTTCGTAACAATGTGGCCGACGATTTTCGCAGATCTTAGAGTGGGCAAGTGGTGCACCTGCAACGCGCGTTTTCCAATGTCATCTTGTCATCCAGACGAAGCAGGGATACCCAATTTGGGGCTGGTCTGCGTGACGGGGTGCAATGTAGATGATCGTGATCGCGGCATCGAAGGTTGCTTCGTCGCCATCTTCGTCGCCGCCGACGCCGTCATCTTTACGTTCACTGCGATGCTGCCCGTGGCTATCGTGGCTCAGTCCTGATTCGCATATTTCGATACCAAATCTTAGCGCAAGCCGGACCGCCCTGCCCAGGCTACGGGACCTGGCAGGTAAGAAGGGCGCGCCCGTGAACTGTCGCAAGGTCGACTTATCGATCGCGGGCTTCGATGCTCTCCGCGCCCAGGTAGCCGCTTTCCTCCCATTACCATCATCAACATCATTGCCGTCATCACCACCCATTTTGGCACACCTTTCACACGTTTCGTGACCACATAGGGAGATCCACCTAAGGCTCCAGTGGCGACGTTCCCATGCGTCCCCGCCACCCATCTAACACGGTTCACGGCCCCATAGGGAGCTCCATCTAAGAATCCAGGGGCGACGTTCCCATGCGTCCTCGCCACCCATTTCGGCACACCCCTCACACGGTTCGTGGCCCCATAGGGAGCTCCACCTAAGGCTCCAGTGGCGACGTGCCCATGTGTCCCCACCACCCATTTCGGCACACCCCGCACACGTTTCGTGGCCCCACTGGGAGCTCCACCTAAGGCTCCAGTGGCGACGTTCCCATGCGTCCTCGCCACCCATGTCGGCACACCCGTTACACGGTTCGTGGCCCCATAGGGAGCTCCACATGCGTCCCCACCACCCATTTCGGCACACTCCGCACACGATTCATGGCCCCACTGGGAGCTCCACCTAAGGCTCCAGTGGTGACTTTCTTATGCGTCCTCGCCACCCATTTCGGCACACCCCTCACACGGTTCGTGGCCCCATATGGAGCTCCACCTAAGGCTCCAGTGGCGACGTTCCTATGTGTCCCCGCCACACATTTCGGCACACCCCTCACACGGTTCGTGGCCCCGTAGGGAGCTCCACCTGAGGCCCCAGTGAGGACGTTCCCATGGGTCGCCGCCGCCCATTTTGGCACACCTCTTCACGGTGCGCGGCCTCATAAGGAGCCCCACCGTGGCGAAGTTCCCATAAGTACCCGCGACCCATTTTGGCACACCCCGGTGTGGCCCCATATGGAGCTCCACCGAAGGCCCCAGTGGCGACGTTCCCATGCGTCCTCGCCTCCCATGTTGGCACACTCCTTACGCGGTTCGTGGCCCCATAGGGAGCTCCACCGAAGGGCCCAGTGGCGACGTTCCTACGCCACCCCACCACCCTTTTTCGGCACGCCCCCACATGGTTCATGACCCCATAGGGAGCGCCACCGAAGACGATATCAGCAATTGCGGTATTCACATTTGCGAATGGTTGGGTCTTTCGCCAGGCTAATTTTTGGCCGGCGGTTTTCCTTCGATTTGGGCCTCCAGGTCGAGTGACCATCAGCCGTAGATCTGGGGCGAAGAGCTGGTCCCCAGGGAAGGGGTCGGGACCTCTGGAGCCGCGCATGGTACAGCCCAAATCGTCGGTTGTCTAGGGCCTCTCTCGCACTGTGTCGTAGAGGCAGAAGCATCGCCGCCGAAGGGGGAGGGGGCTGAGGGAGTTCTCGTTGGCTCTTGGAGGTTGTCTCGCCTCGGGGTGCTTTCCAGCAGCTGCGCCTCGTCGAGAGCATTCTAGCTATTTTTTTGTTCCAGGGGCAGGTCCGCCCCCCTCCCCCTGGTGGATGGTAAACCAACAAAAGTAGGAATCCATGCGTATGTTCAGATCGACAGATCGGTATACATGCTTGCGTCTGTGTGTGTATATCAATGTATGTGTCGATATGCCTGTCCATGGGCATATAACCACACGCACACAAATCTATACATACATATATAAATATGTGTGTATACTGTCATGCTGCCATCTACGCATATTTACACATGCAAATAGAGACACATATGCATACACATATAGTTATAGGTGTACGCATACAGCACTATAGTTATATGCATATACATTTGTATTTACACATGCAGAGGTACACACATAAAACACCATATATATAGAGAGATCTGTATACATACATGTATGGCGAATTGTATATGCACACATACAGCCTGGCACACCTGTACATCTATTCATGTCTACACATGTCTATCTATGGACAAGTATACTGGCATCGGTCGGCATATACTCACAAGTGTAATATATAACTATCGAT
>CAUYUJ010006742.1:33513-51525 GCA_963575745.1 Prorocentrum cordatum | reverse complement strand
TCAGCATAGGAGGAGGAGGAGGAGGAGGAGGAGGAGGAGGAGGAGGAGGAGGATGAGGAGGGGAGGAGGAGGAGGAAGGAGGAGGAGCAGGAGGAGGGGAGGAGGAGGAGGAGGAGGAGGAGGAATGAGGAGGAGGAGAGGAGGAGGAG
Organism: Prorocentrum cordatum; assembly: GCA_963575745.1. Lineage (NCBI taxonomy): Eukaryota > Dinophyceae > Prorocentrales > Prorocentraceae > Prorocentrum > Prorocentrum cordatum. Next base: position 51,376 of record CAUYUJ010006742.1, on the reverse strand, counting down.
GGAGGCGGAGGAGGAGGAGGAGAGGAGGAGGAGGAGGAGGAGGGGCGGGAGGAGGGAGGGAGGGGGAGGGAGGGAGGGAGGGAGGGAGGGGAGGGAGGAGGAGGGAGGAGGGAGGGGGGAGGAGGGCGGAGGGAGGAGGGCGCGAGGGAGGAAGAGGAGGGAGGAGGGAGGGGGAGGAGGGAGGAGGAGGGAGGGGGAGGGAGGAGGGAGGAGGGAGGAGGAGGAGGAGGAGGAGGAGGAGCAGAGGAGGAGGAGAGGAGGAGCAGGAGGAGGAGGAGCAGGAGGAGCAGGAGGAGGAGGATGAGGAGGAGGAGGAGGACGGAGAGGAGGAGGAGGAGGATGAGGAGGAGGAAGGGGGCGGAGGAGGAAGGAGGAGGAGGAGGAGGAGGAGGAGGAGGAGGAGGAGGATGGAGGAGGAGGGAGGGAGGAGGGAGGAGGGAGGGAGGGAGGAGGGGGAGGGGAGAGGGAGGGGGGAGGGGGGGGAGGGAGGAGGAGGAGGGAGGAGGGAGGAAGGGAGGAGGGAGGAGGGAGGAGGAGAGGGAGGGAGGGAGGAGGGAGGAGGGAGGAGGGAGGAGGGAGGATGGAGGAGGGGAGGAGGGAGGAGGGAGGAGGGAGGAGGGAGGAGGGAGGAGGGAGGGAGGGAGGAGGAGGGAGGGAGGTACGGGAGGAGGGAGGGAGGGAGGGGAGGAGGAGGAGGAGGAAGGATGTGTGCCAAGCCATCGGGGGGGGGATGGGCTCAGGGGGCAAGTATGCCCTTGGCGAGCGCAGGGGCGAGCGCGTTCGCTTCGCGCGCTCGCCCCTGCACTCGCCGAGGGCACGTCAGCCAGCACCGCCGTGGCATTTTGGTTCTCTGCTCCGGCTGTGTGCTCGTCATGATATCAGCCCTCGCTGGCCTTGGAGGTGTGTCTGGGGCTGTTCCAGCTCTTCACCGAGCGCGTTCCACTACTCGCAAAGTGTCTACTCGCAAACGTCCGAAAAACACATGTCTGCTTCGACGTAATTTTATGTCGGGCGTGTCCCCCTACAGGGGGATTTTAGACGAACAATAAAACATACTTAAACAATACCCCAAAAAGGTCAAACCATTTTGGGGTATTTTTCATGGTTCGTCGAAAATCCCCCTGTAGGGGGACACGCCCGACTTAAACGTAATGTATCGTATATCCCCCGCGGCAGATCCAGGCCATTTGCGAGTAGTCACTCTGCGAGTAGTGGAACGCGCTCGTCTAGCTCTTGTGCGACATCTTCGAGCACAGCTTTTCAAACACAGCCTCTCGAGAAGCATCTCTCCTTCGCACGTCTTGTCTTCGACAAAGAAAGGCTCAGGGGGGAAGAAACACACAGACACAGTTCATCGTCGACTCCCAGGAAAATACGGGAAACATGGGAAGCGTGGGGGAAGACAAAAACCCAGGAAACATTTGAACATACGGGGAATCCTGTTATTATTTGTGTGTATTTACTTGTGTGTCCCAGGGCCCCTTCAAAAAAAAGGCTCAGGGGGGAAGCATCGAGCTTCAAGCACCCACTCCTCGCCGATGCGGGGCCAGATGGCCCACCCCGCCCAGGATACCGTGCAGTTTCGCTGTCGGATGCCTGCCGCCGCTCTATATATCGGCGATGTGCTTCAGGAGGGGAAGAAGCACGCAGACACAACGAGTCGTCGAGGCCCCGGAAGATAGGGAAACATATGGGAAGCGGGGAGGGGAGAGACAGAAGCCCAGAAATTATGGGGAACATGTGGGGAATCCTGGGATTGTTTTGCATCTATGTTTATATATATATATACATATATATATATATATATGTGTGTGTGTGTGCGTCTGCAGGGCCCCTTTCGTACTGCCGCTCCCAGCTCCATGGCTCGCCTTTCGTACTGCCGATCCCAGCTCCATGGCTCGCGTCCCCCCCCCTTGGGCCGGCACCTGCCCCGACGCCCCCCCCCCCCTCCGAGGGAGGCCACCTCGTGGCCGCTCCGCTGCGAGGCGCCGCCCCGTCCGGGTGCACAGCCCCCTCGTTCGAGAGAGATCGGCGGCGAGCCCCGGGGGGGGGGGGGGAGCAGCGCGTGGGGGGCCCGCGCTCCCTCCCCGACAGGGGGCTTCTGAGAAGCCCCGGAGGCCTGCGAGAAGCCAGCACCTGGCCAAACGTTCGGGCAGTGCCAAGGGGGGTCACCACGCGGGGGGGTCGCCAGCTTCTCCTGGAAATCGAGGTTCCGGGATGGAGAGTCGAGGGGTCGAGGATGTTCTTGGGCGTTTCTCTGCGTTTTCGGGGCTCTGGGGGGCCCAGTTCCTCGAGGAAGTCTCGAGGAAGTGGCGTTTCCTCGAGGAAGTGGCGACCCCCCTAGTGGTGACCCCCCTTTGCACTGCCCCAAAGGTGCTGATCGGGAGCCCTGAGACGGGGTCAATGCAGCACCTCGCTCTTGCTTCAGGGCCGTGCGCAGTGCAAAAACGAAAGTGTGGGAGGGGAGCGGGCTAACGGGGGTCAGCCGGAGCTCCCGACCTTGCAGGATCCTGCAGGGCCAGGGTCGCACTGACCCGGGCTGGGGTGCAGGATCCTGCAGGATCCTGCAGGGCCCTTCACATCGACCCGGGCTTGGGGGCAGGACCTTGCAGGATCTTGCAGGATTCGGCTCTGCACGGACGAGATGGGCACGGAAAGAATGGGTACAATGCTCAACAGCAGTTCCTGTTCATTTTGAACAGGACCCGCTGTCCGCGCCGCCGCGGCCTGTGTCCATTCGAGACAGGAGGCCGCCCGCCCAACAGCGGCCGCTGTTGGTTTGGGACGACATTTGTTGTTGGGCATATTGTGCCCATTCTTTCCGTACCCATTTCGGGCGTCCAGATATGTTCAGGAGCGAAGGAAGGACGCACACGTACGTGAATTCGCGCTGGCTTTTCGAGAGCATACCCTGCGCGAGTGTGCGTGTCACGCGGGCGGCCTCGCGGATCGAGGGGCCGTGCTCCGTATCCATTTCGGGCGTCCAAATCGGCAAGGCCTGACTGACCCGGGTCTGGATCGACCCGGGTCAGAAGGTCCCTGAGCGGACCCCCGCGCACGCCACCGCGCACGCCACCACGCTCTGGGAGGCCCCACTCTCCCCCGGCCACGAGGGGGGGGGGGGCTGGCCCGGCCACCCCGCTGGCACCCAGTGGCCACGAGGACCGGGAAGGAGGAGGCGGAGGAGGATGAGGAGGAGGAGGAGGAGGAGGAGGAGGAGGAGGAGGAGGAAGGAGGAGGAGGAGGGGGGGAGGAGGAGGAGGAGGAGAGGAGGAGGAGGAGGAGGAGGAGGAGAGGAGGAGGAGGAGGAGCCAGGAGGAGGGGGGAGGAGGAGGAGGAGGAGGAGGAGGAGGAGGATGAGGAGGCGGAGGAGGCGGAGGAGGTCGGAGGAGGGCTTCTGGGGAGCCCCGGCGCCTTCCGAGAGGGCCTGCTCCTTCTCGCTCCCCACCCCTTGTGCGCCGCCGGCGGAGCAAGGCACCCTTGCGTTCCCCCGGCTCCTGAGCATCCCCGGCACGTCTGCGGCCTCATGGGTCCAGTCCAGCGACGCCCTTCTCGGCCAGGGCGTTGCGTTTCCCATCTCGGCGCGCTGCCTTGCCTCGTTGCGCCCCATCCTCATGGCTGATATTTGCTGTATGGGTCTATAGGCCTCCCAAGCGGTGTCGAAGCAGATGGGGTCGGAGGATCGCACCGCATCGCTGATGCATCGGCGATGCGGCTGGATGCGGAGCTCGATTTTCTCGACGCCGATGGCGCCGATGCACCGCCGACGTCGTCAACGCATCACCGATGCATCGCCAGTGCATCGGCGATGCGTTAGCGATGCGGCGCGATCCTCCGACCCCATCTTCTCGGACTCCATCTAGGAGGCCTCTAAGGAGACAGGTCACATGCGCCAGGGACCTCGCGGGGTCGGCGAGTTGTGTTCGGCGGCAGTGCCCGCCTTTACCACCTTTGCATGGCCCTCGTCGCAGCATGCACCTTGTGCGGCAGTCGGCAGTCGCCTGCCACGCTCATTGCTCTCAGCGACTGGAATGCGAGAAGGAACGCGGACCGCGAGTGCAGCTGGGGCATTCTCAATAACCAACACTCAAACATGTAGCCGTTTCAGAACTGTTATGCCCCAGCTTCTCTTGTGGTAGGCTCTGAGCCTTCAATGCTAATGGGCTTTACGGATTAGTTAGGTTATTGCATTTCTGAGTTGCGGCCTGCATAGCACGCTTCTGCTCCCGATGACGCTATGTGGACGAACAGAGCACAGCGGTCTAGACATCGTCTGTTCCGGCACGTGGCGCAGTGTGAAGAGAGAGAGAGAGAGACAGGGAAGGAGAGAGAGAGAGAGAGAGAGACAGGCAGAGAGACTTAGAGACGGACAGAGGGAGGGAAGAGGGAAGAGGGAGAGAACGATGTATACATCTTTTTGCACAGTTACAGAGAAAGGGAGAGAGAGACATACATACATACATACATACATACATACATACATACATACATACATACATACATACATACATACATACATACATACATACATACATACATGCATGCATGCATGCATGCATGCATGCATGCATGCATGCATGCATGCACAGACAGACAGACAGACAGACAGACAGACAGACAGACAGACAGACAGACAGACAGACAGACAGACAGACAGACATACATACATATTGAGAGAGGGGGAGAGAGAGAGAGAGAGAAACATAGAAATAGAGAAACACATTAAAAAAAAACGAGAGAGAAAGAGAGAGAGAGAGAGAGAAAGAGAGACATGGGAAGACAAAACACTCGCGCAGACATACAATGCCAACGCTCTGAGGCTTCTCTGCGGGAGTGGCAGCCGCTCGCGAGAGAGGGCCCTTGCAGGCCAAGGGACACTCCGCCCCCCTGCAGCCCAATCCCCCCTTGCCAGGAAGGCAGGGGCCCTGCGGAAGCCAGGCCCCGGGCTGCCCGCCTCTCCCCCTCCCCCTCCCCCTCCCCCCTCCCCCCTTCCTTTCCCTCTCCTCCGCCCTCCTCCTTCCCCCTTCCCCTCCTCCCTCCTCCTCCTCTCCTCCTCTCTCCCTCCTCCCTTCCCGTCTCTCCTCCTCCACTCCCTCCTCCTCCTCCTCTCCTCCTCCTCCTCCTCCCGCTCCTCCTCCTCCTCCTCCTCTCCTCCTCCTCCTCCTCCTCCTCTCCTCCTCTCCTCCTCTCCCCCCCTCCTCCTCCTCCTCCTCCTTCCTCCGCCTCCTCCTCCTCCTCCTCCTCCTCTCACCCTTCCCTCTCTCCTCCTCATCCTCCTCCCTACCTCCTCCTCCCTCCTCGATCCTCCCCCTCGCAGACCCCCGACGTAATGATTTTTTTCATTACGTCGACCCCCAGAGGTCCCGACCCTTTCCCCAGGACCGGCTTTGCATCCTGAGCCGTTTTTTGACGCTCCCGAGGCCCGGTGAGGGCCCCCGGAGGCCGAAAATTAGGAAAAACCTCCCGTCATGATTTTTTCATTACTCGAGGGGGTCTGGGTCCTCCTCCTCCTCCTCCTCCTCCTCCTCCTCCTCCTCCTCCTCCTCCTCCTCACGACCACGCCTTCCCCGGGAGCCGTTCTCTCTTGCCCGCCCCACCGGGCCCGTGGAGGGCCCCCCGGGCCCCCCGAGGCCGGCGAGCGAGATTCTTCCGGGGCCGGCTTCCTTCCCTTGCCAGCCTCGAACGTGTCCCTATCCCTAAGATTGACACGCCAAAGTCGCCGAGCATCTTCTCCTCCTTCCCCTCCTCTTTTTTGTTTATTTTGCTTCGCTCTTACTTGCTTTTTCCTCCTCACTCCTCCTCCTCCTCCTCCTCTTCCTCCTCCTCCTCCTCCTCCTCCTCCTCCTCCTCCTCCTCTGGAGCCTCTGGAGCCTCGGACAAGTCTATCCCTCAGCGAAAGATAGCCTGCAAAAACAAATTCAATGCACTGGGAATGGCACTCCAACCTCCCTCTTGCTGGTTGGGTCCACTCCTCTGCGGAGCATCTTCAATGCTCTCGCGCCTGCGTCCGAGGGATGGGAGCAGCGCGCGGCCAAGTCTTTGACCTGCCGCCGCGCGTGTCTCCCGCACACGGAACAATGAAAGAGATCTGATTCGCCCAGGCGCCACATCCGATGAGACTCATGCACTTTCGCTAAGACTCTGGAGATTCCTGGGCATACATTCAGAACTACCACACTACGTTTCTTTGCCGTCTTACCGCAAACACGACAGCCCCACACACCGTTTGTAATGTGCAGGAGATGTTCTTTGTCATCGGGGTCGATCCTAAGCTGTAGGACGGGCTCAGCTGGACCTACTACAAGCCTAGACGGTTTCGCTGTCGGCTTCTTAAACGGCGTTACATCGGGAAAACTCAACTCGCTGAGCCTCTTGAGGGTTCCCCCGAGGAGCCTCACGAATTGCCTACCTATGTTTTCGGCTGCTGCTACACGCTGTTCTACATGGGCTGCTGAGGGGTGACCCATGGCTCCAAGCTTAGCGTATTTATCTGCTGCTCTGTTCCCGTAAAACCAGTCGTCAGGATACCCGTTGTTGCGATACCACGATTGGGACCTGTGAGATGGCATCCACAGGACCTCGACGTTTTCTGAGCCAATGTCATCAAGCTTCCAGAAAATCCTCCCCCTCCCCCTCCCCGTCCCCCTCCCCCTCCCCCTCCCCCTCCCCTTTCCCATCCTCCCGCCCCGCGGAGCAGAGCTACACGCTGTCCGCTCGCAGGGCATAGCTTACCAGCCTCGGACGTGTCCCTATCCCTAAGATTGACACGCCAAAAGGCGATGACAATCTTAGGGATTCGCCCTCAAAAAAGAAGGGAATCCCGAAGATTGGCCTCGTGATGAGGAGGTGCCCAGCATAGGGATAGGGATATGTTCCAGGCTGGTACTTCCCGGCCCCGGTGGGAGCGGCAGAGGAGGCCGACCACGCGCAGAGGGTAGGTGTGGGGGCGGGACCCAGACATCGGGCGCCTCGAAGGAATCGAGACGGAGGTTTTTCATCGTTTCCGGCCCCTCGGGGCCCTCGCCGGGCCTCGGGACCGTCAAGAAACGACTCGGGATGAAACGCCGGTCCCGGGGAAGTGGTCGGGAGGTCGGGGGCCCGTGCCTCGAAAAAACTGGGACGTCGGATGTCTGGGGAGGGGGGGAGGCTTCTCAGAGGCGCCCCTGCTCCTTTGAGGGCGCGGGCCTTGCACCCGCAGACAAGGCCCGCGCCTTCCAAGAGGCAGGGTGCTTCCAAGAAGGTGATCGCCGAGCGGCGCGGGTCCCGGCCCCCCCCCCCTCCCCCTCCCCATGGAGTACATCTTAGCTGTTTGGGGCGCCTGTTCCGAGCAGGTGGAGTCTCCCCCATACGACGCACTGCTGCCAAACAGTCGCACGAAGCAGAGGTCTGGAGCCAGAGCCCCTCCCCTGCCCCCCCCTTCCGCCCAATGTCGAAACGCCGAGGAAGAAAACGCTCAAAAACGAGGAAGAAGATGAGGGGGGAAGAGGAGGAAGAGGAGGAGGAAGAGGAGGAGGAGGAGGAGGAGGAGGAGGCAGAGGAGGAAGGAGAGGTGGCAGAGGAGGTGCATAGGATGATGAATGCTGATGATGTGATGATGATGAGCTGATGATGAATGATGATGATGATTATGATCATTATGATGATGAGATGATTGATGATGATGATGATGGGATGAGGAGGAGGATGAGATGGGGATGAGATGACGGATGAGGGAGATGATGAGATGAGGCCAGGACGTCCGAGGAGTGAAGGACGGCGGAGGTATGAGGCAGGGGGGTGGAGGGGAGGAGGAGGGAAGGAACTCTTCTTTCTTCTAGCCTCCCCCCTGCCGCCCAAGGTCGGTCGAGGCGCCGAACTCGAAAACGCTCACCCAGAAAACCTTCCCCCCTGCCCCCATGCCCCTTGCCCCCGACTCCTACCTCCTCCTCCTCCTCCTCCTCCTCCTCCCTCCGCCCTCCCTCCTCCTCCTCCTCCTCCTCCTCTCCCCTCCCCCTCCTCCTCCTCCTCCTCCTCCTCCTCCTCCTCCTCCTCCCTCCTCCTCTCCTCCTCCTCCTCCTCCTCCTCCCCCCATGCCCCCACCCCTTGTACGCGCCGCCGAGGCGGCGCGCGCGAGCAAGCAGGAAAGGGGGGGATAAGAGGGTCACAGCTGCACGGGCCGCGGGCGCCCGCCCGACGGCCCCTCCCAGCGCATCCGCGGCAGCGCCCGCGGAGGAGGAGGCGGAGGCGGAGGAGGAGGGGGAGGGGGAGGGGGAGGAGGAGGGGGAGGGGGAGGAGGAGGTGGAGGTGGAGGTGGAGGAGGAGGAGGAGGAGGGGGAGGAGGAAGCCCATTTAGCCTCGCGCGGGCCAGCGGATCCCGACCGATCCATCGGGGTTCGGTCGCGCCTGCCGCCCGATCGATCGCGGTGGCAGGGCGCTTGATCGCATCGGCCAGCCCGCAAGGCAGGGCTGAAGCGCGCCGCGCGCGCCATACCTCGCGGCGGGGGGCCTTCGGCGCCTCCCAGCTCCCCCGCCGCGGGCAGCGGCGCCGGCGGCCGCGGCAGCGGCACCCCCAGGCAGCACGCCGCGCGGCTGGAGGGCCGAGCCAGAGCCTGCCTGGCACCGCCGCTGGCGGGACAAGAGGGGGAACGCGCGCGTCCTCCTCAGGCTCGCGGCGGCCAAGCAGCTCTTGGAGGAGCACCACTCGGCGCAGCAGCCCCAGCGCAACCAGCAGCACACCGTGGGACACCACACAGATACGGAGATGACTACGAAGGCGCCGCAGCAACACCAACGCCAGCAGCGCGCCAAGTCAGTCGACAGAGACTCGTGGACTGGAGACGTTGGTGCCGTTGGAGGACGACCCTGGGTATGGGCCCGAGGTGACAACCAACACTACCAACGCCAGCACAACGGATACCAGCAGCACAACGCACAGAGGCAGCAGCACACTCAGCAGCAACACCACGCCCACAACTACCAACAGCAGCAAGCCCACCACCAGCACCAACAACAACAAGCCCAATTCCAGCAACGAGGCGACAACGCTCAGCACTGGAGGGAAAGTGCACCATGGAGGAGTGCTTCAGCCAAGAGGAGGAACAGCAGGCGCAGGAGGAAGGACCAGCAGGATGCACCAACCGCAGCCCACATCGGCAACTTCCAGTACAGCCTGCAGCAGAGGGAGGTTCTGGACAGCATCACGCCAGTCACCTTCGCCGTTGCGATGGAGCACGAGAGCTGGTCCGCCCCACTCGACGACGAGGAGATGCGCTACGTGTGGTATAAGGCGAAGTGCCAGAGACTGGGCCGCCTCGCCGAGAACATCGCTGGCGCCAGGTCGGCAGGCCTGTGCACGATGAACCTCGAGCAGGGAGCGGCGACCGCAGCCACGAACATCTCTTTTGTCCTGCCCCACAAGGAGCGCATGAAGCAGCTCAGGACTACACTGGAAAGGCTGGAGGAGGATCACACCGAGATGGAGAAGCGGCTCAACACGATGCTCGACCAGGAGGCGGCGGCCGCCCGAACCATCAAGATCTACAAGACCCTGCTGAAGGAAACCAGGGATCAGATGGCCAAAGCGGCGGGCGTAAAGGAAGAGACGTCGGAGGAGGAGGGGTGCGACGACCGCACCAGAGGACGTACGCCACACCCAGCCGCGAGGAGGAGGCGCGACCCAGCTGCAGCACCAGTTTCACCAGCGGCAGCTCCGTCGACCAGGGCAGCAGCTGCCCCCTCAGGAGCAGCAGCAGCAGCACCAGCAGCTCCAGCACAGCATGAAGCACGACATAAAGGCAGCAAAGACGAGGATGAGCGAAGGTCAGGAGGACAAGCCCGGCCACCGGCAGGAAGGACCACCGCCGACAACAACGACGAGATCAAGGACGCCATCAGGAAGCTGACCGAGAGGCTCGACCTACAGCAGAAGATGGAGCAGCAGCAACGCGACATGCTGGTGCAAGCGGAGCTCAAGCACAAGAGCGAGTTGAAGGCCTGCGAGCACACGATGGCGCAAAAGGTGCTCCGCACGACAGAAGCCCAGCTGGCCAGGCAACAGGAGTGGCACACGTGGGAGGTCAACGCGCTCAAGAGACAGCACACCGCCAGGTTGGAGGAGGAGGAAGCGAAGGCATACGAGGCGCAGAGAGGCAGCCAGAGGACACAGGAGGAGAGGGCCAAAGGGATGCTCGTGGACTTGCAGAAGCACCTCGAAGCGGAAAAGAAGATGCTACGGGAGGAGATGAAGCAAGATGACCAGGGAAGAGCAGCCATCTACACGCAGCATGTCGAGAAGGCCAGGCAGGAGGAGCAGGCGATACGACAGATGGCAGCTCAAAAAGCCCAGAGGCATAGGACGGCGCAGGAACACAATGAAAGAGTAATGCAGGAGATGGCGGCAGCGGAATACCAGGAGCGATGCGCGCGACGCAGCGCTCACAAAGAGGAGGAGCAGCAGATCGCGCGACGCAGCGCTCACCCAGAAGCCTTCCCCCCTCCCCCTCCCCCTCCTCCTCCTCCTCTCCTCCTCCTCTTCCTCCTCCTCCTCCTCCTCCTCCCATCTCCTCCTCCTCCTCCTCCTCCCTCCTCTCCCCCTCCCCCTCCTCCTACTCCCCCCTCCCCATGCCCCCCCCCCCCCCCCCGTGCGCGCCGCCGAGGAGGCGCGCGCGAGCAAGCAGGAAGGGGGGGGATCAGAGGGTCAGAGCTGCACGGGCCGCGGGCGTTGGCCCGACGGCCCCTCCCAGCGCATCCGCGGCAGCGCCCGCGGAGGAGGAGGCGGAGGCGGAGGAGGAGCAGGAGGGGGAGGAGGAGGAGGGGGAGGAGGAGGAGGCGGAGGAGGAGGAGGAGGAGGAGGGAGGAGGAGGGAGAGGAGGAGGTGGAGGAGGAGGTGGGGAGGAGGAGGAGGAGGAGGAGGAGGAGGAGGAGGAGGAGGAGGGGGAGGTGAAGGAGGAGGAGGAGGAGGAGGAGGAGGGAGGAGGAGGAGGGGGAGGAGGTTCAGACGCTGGCTCAGCGAGAGACGGCAGAAACGGCAGGAAGAGGAGGAGGAGGAGGAGGAGCTCCCTGCCACCGCCGACGACCGCGAGCCGACGGCGGCGAGGCGGCGAAGCGTCGACGGATCGGCGCCCACGCGAGCGGATCGGCGAGGTTCGCCCAGGTCCTGGCGCCACGGCTGGCCGCGCCGACGGCGCCGCATCGCCGAGGTATGAGAGCTTGTTCGGCCTCGCTCCCCGTCAGCCCCGAGCCTCCAGCCTCGAGCCTCGATGCTTCAAAACCTCGAGCCTCGCGCCCCGGACCTCGAGCCTTCGACCTCGGGATTCTCTGGCCGCGAGCCCCGATCCTCCCAAACCTCCAAGCCTCAGCCTCTTTGGCCACGGTCCTGCGACCTCGAGCCCTGCGGACCCCGAGCCTCCAGTCTCGATCCGCGAGCCCCCAGCCTCGATCCTCGACGACGCCGCCGCCGCCGCCTCCGTCGTCGTCGTCGTCGTCGTCGTCGTCGTCGTCGTCGTCGTCGTCGTCGTCGTCGTCGTCGTCGTCGTCGTCGTCGTCGTCGTCACCGTCGTCGTCGACACCGCCGCCGCCGCCGCCGCCGATGGTGGGCCCGCCGTGCGGCCCTGCGCCCCCGCAGCGCCCCCGCCGCGCGGCGCGCCGCGCGGCGCCCCCGCGCCATGCCGCTCCTCGCGCGGGGCGGCGGGCGCCCCCCGCGCGCGCGCCCGCGCGCCGGGGCCTCGGCCGCCGCTGCCGCCGCGCCGCCGCCGCCCGGTGCGCGGCCGCCGCGCCGCCGCCCCGCTCTGCGTGGCCGCCGCCGCCGCCGACCGCCGCCGCCTGCGCGCGCGCCGCCGCGCGGCGCGCGCCGCCGCGAGCCGCCGGCGCCCGCCGCCGTGGCCCGAACGGCGCCGCCGCCGCCGCTGCCGCTGGCGCGCCGCCGCCGCCGCTGGCGCGCCGCCGCCGCCGCTGCTGCCGTTCGGGCGTGCCGCCGCCGCTCGGGCGTTCGGCGGAGGCGGCGACAGGGGCGAAGAGCCCAAGGGCGGGCACTTCACGTATTCGCCCGCGGGAGCCCCGCCGAAGGCTCTCGCCATGGGCTCTCCCCATGCGTGCATTGCTCGGCCCATGGGCTATTTGCCCCCATCGTCGCCCCCGGGCTGTGGGAGCCTTCCGAGGAAAGACACGCGCCGCCTCGTTCCTCATTCAGCATTCCCTCTGGACGCCCGAAACGGGCACGGGAAGAATGGGTACAATGCCCAACAGCAGTTCCTGCTCATTTTGAACAGGATTCGCTGTCCACGCCGCCGCGGCCTGTGTCCATTCGAGACAGGAGGCCGCCCGCCCAACAGCGGCCGCTGATGGTTTGGGACAACATCTGTTGTTGGGCATTGTACCCGTACCCATTTCAGGCGTCCAAGTTCCCCCTGTGGCAGCACGGTGATCGGGCGGGCCCAGAGGGTGGGAGGACAGAGCAAAGGGCGGGTGTACGAGATCTGCGGCGCGCGGCTGGTGCCCAGAGGTCCGAGCGGTACGCTGGCAAGGGCCCCGTCGCCGTTTCTGTGTGCCCGTCCTGGCTCCACCGCTGGCCAAGATTGGCGCCCCCCCTCTTGGACGCCCCCCTCTTGGACGCCCACGACGCCCGTCAGCCTCCTGGGGGGTATAGGCGGCCTTCGCGTGCTTGCACTCGGACTTAACATCCGGCCCACTAGATCACCGCTGGCTGCCCTCTACAGCCTTAACACTCCTCCTCCTCCTCTTCCTCCTCCTCCTTCTCCTCCTCCACCTTCACCTCCTCCTCCTCCTCCTCCTCCTCCTCCTCCTCCTCCTCTTCTTCGACCATACCAAGGCGCAACATGAGTCTGTCACGCCCATGCCACTTGCGCCTCCACGCCAGCGTGCGTGGATGGCGCCTGCTGCCACTTACGCCGCCGACGCCGCTGACGTGGGTGGCGCCTGACTGCCGCTTGCGCCACCATCCGCAGAGGCAGATGGGCGGCGCTCTCCAAAACCTTGCCCCAAGGAGGTCTCACCGACACGCAGCACCTCCGAGGCAACGAGTGGCTGCACAAGGTAGCGCCACTGCTTATTCACAGAAAACCGTCCTTTGGCGGAATTCGACAGCACACGAGCACCCCAGGATCCGTGGGGCTGCGGTCCTGGGCAAATACTCCAGATTTCGTAATAAAGGGAGAGGGATCTCATTTCGGGGGGGTCTTTTCCAAGCTATCTTGGAGGGCCTGGGGTGGTCTGGGGACGATGTTTTGGAGGGTTCTCCCACGAGGGGGGTCTGAAATGGCTTGTCTTGGAGGGTCCAGACCCCCTCCCTTTTATCACGAAATCTGGAGTACCCGAGAGCCTGGCCGAGACGACAGTCCCTCCCGCCCCACACACGCAGCGCACCACGCAGCATTGCCCCCCCACGAGCTGGAAGGCGCGCGAAACGTGCTGCCAACGGTAGGTTTGCGTCGTGTCGACCAGCGGCGACCCCAGCGCGGGCGTTCAAGGTTGAACGCCGCCGGCGACCCAGAATCGATCGATGTTGAACGATCGGACGTTGCGGCAGCGGCCGATCGTTCAAGGTTGAATGATCCCTGCGGTGTCAAAAACCAACGCTGGGGTCGGCACGACACGAACCTGCCGTACCCCCTTCAGTCACCGTGCGCACATGGGCCAGGTCGGCTCTCGACAGCACGGACGGCGTACTGGTGGGCGATGCATAATTGCAGGGTGAGGGCAGGCGCCGCCTGCTGTCGCGACAACTTCGCACAGCTGGCAGCTTCCTTTGAGATGTGCAAAGGGTCGAGGTCGGCCATGGGCGGCCCAATCTTGGCCGTCCAAGAGGCCCAGGCACGGAGAACTTTGGCCTTGTGTTTGATGGCCTTCCTCCTCGTCCTCCTCCTCCACCACTTCCACCTCCTCCACCTCCACCTCCGCCTCCTCTCCCACCACATCCACCTCCTCCGCCCTCCTCCTCCTCCTCCTCCTCCTCCTCCTCCTCCTCCTCCTCCTCCTCCTCCTCCTCTTGGACGCCCCCCTCGTTGGGCGCCCCCGACGCCCGTCGGCCTCCGAGGCCGGGGGCCCCCGCGGGCGCGCGCCCCCGCGGCGCTGCTGGCGCTGGCGGCGCTGGCGGCCGCGGCGGCCGCCGGGCGGGGCCTCACCGCCGCGGCCCCGCGGCGCGAGCGGCCGCTGGGCGCGCCGCCGGCTGCCAGGAGGCGCAAGCTTTCGAGTCGGGGATCGACTAAAGTCAAACCGTGTCGAAGCGCCATGGCTCGCCTATAGGCCTACCAAACAATGTTCTAAGAGCCTTTTGTGGCTTCCACGAAATGTTAGAATATTTCTGGCTTGGACTATTTTGTTTTACCGCATTCTTCGAACATTGCTGGGTTCTCAGAAAATTTCGTGGTAGGCCTACAGGAATGCCGGGACGGTCGGTCCCTGCTCAAGAGTCGGGGATCGACTAAAGAATTCGTTCACCCCAAACCGCTAGGCCTCCTAGATTTGGTCGGAGTAGGTGGGGTCGGAGGATCGTGCCGCATCGCCAGTGCATCGGCGATGCGTCGCCGATGCGGCTCGATGCGGAGCCCGATTTGCTTCGCGCCGGCGTCGCTGATGCATCGCTAATGCATCGCCGATGTATCGGCGATGCCGCGCGATCCTCCGGCCCCATCCACTCGGACCCCACCTAGGATGCCTCTACCGAAATTGATGTTTCCGCCGGGTCTACGAAAATCACGCAGGATGTTCCGCATATTTAGGGAACACACTACGCTACGCATGCTGTCGTAGATTCGGCGACAGAGCCAATATTGGGATTCATCAGTGCTATTGTCGATCCCCTAGTCGATTTTCTGGTTTTCCACTCTCCACCCCAGTCAGATTCTACACCACGGGGCCATGTTCAGTATATAGACGCCGCGCTCAGGGGAGGGAATCTTGTACATGAGACACACGACCAGGACCCCCGCCCACACCCCCAGGCGGACAGGATCGGACCACTCCGCTTGGTGCGTCGGTTAGCTAGACGTAAGAGTTGGCATCGCTCAGACGTGTGCCTTTTTCTCGTCGAGGACCATCGAGGATCATCCAGGATCATCTTGAGAAAAATGGGTGCACGTGCACGATGTCGAGAGATGCACAGGGAGTGAGAAGAGTGACCCTTCGCCGGAGTGACCTCTAGTGCGGGCCTAATGAGGTCCTTCACGATCGCTCAGCGCTAAGTGGCAGCCACGGCTTGTGTGCCCAGGTTTGACCACCCCGCGTCCCCCGTTGAGCCGCGCACCGAATGTCACTCTTGCCTAGGGTGGCTCCTGCGTGTAGCCGAGTACGGCCGAAGTGGGCACGGAAAGAACGGAAGACCGACAGGAGTTCCTGCCAATCAGGATCGTCTAACCGCCCTCACCCCCACCAGTTTAGCCCTCCAGTTGGGGATACACCTCTTGAGACCCGAAGGAAACGACCTATATTCACATCTAGGGGGGCCAATCGGCCAGTGGGGCCTAGGCCACGCCGTTGGGGATGGGGGTCGGATAAACGGTGCTCAATTTTGAGCATGGTTTGCTGCTGGCGTCGCCGCGGACGTTGTCCATTCGAGACAGAGGGCCGCCTGCCCAGCAGCGGCCGCTGCCGGCTCTGGGCGACGTTTGTCGTCGCGCATCGCACCCGGGTCTTCCCCGCCCACTTCTCAGGAGGGCAAAAAACACACAGACACAATTAATCGTCGATTTCCTAGAAAATATGCAAGCATATGGGAAGTGGGGGGGGGGAAGACAAAAGCCCAGAAAATATATGAAAATATGGGGAATCCTATTATTTGCGTGTATTTATTCGTGTGTCCTGGGGCCCCTTCAACTCCGGGCGTCCGCGACCCTCCGCGGCCGCGTCTCCGCCTGTCGCGCCGCGGGGCCTGGCCCCCCCCGCGCTGCGGCGCGACGTGGCATCCACACCCCCATTCTCGGACGTGTGCACTTTTTTTCTCGGCGAGAACCATCGAGGACCATCCTGGACTATCGAGCAAAAAAAAACACGCACGAGACCGAGAAATGCACAGGAAATGGACGTCCGAGCGACGGCAAGCATGCCATGAGCGATGCCCCGAGCTTTTCCCAGGCTCCCACCCCGCGGAGCGGAGCGACACGCCATCCACCGACAGGGAATCTCATGTCGCCGGGAGCCCATGTGGGAGGCCTCTAGAGAGGCGGGGGTCAATGCACACGAGGGTCCGCCAGAGCGCAGGGTCCTGCAGGATCCTGCGGGTCCAGGAGCGCAATGGCCTGGGCTGGCGCGCAGGATCCTGCATGGTTTGGGAGGCTCCTGCAACGCCCGAGTGACCGAGATTTGCATCGACCCGTGCCCCAGGTTTGCCGGGGGCGGAAAAGAGGGGGGTGATGACTAGGGGGGGGTGGATATCATGGCGGGGGCCATGATATCTCCCCAGATTTCATGGTGCCTCTTCTTATTTCATTACGTCCCTGGCCCCCCCGCTGGGCCGCGCACACGCCGCCGGTCATGATTCGCACCCCCCCCTCTTGGACACCCCCCTCTTGGCCGCTCCCAGATTTGCATTGACCTGGGCAAGTGCGTCTCCGAGGAAGAGCACACGGCACAGACATCGATTTTCTGCGCTCCGCGCGGGTTTCTTGTACCGGTGCTGGGCCTCTCTGGCGGCGCGCTCCGCGCGCCAGGGAGAGGGTGGCTCGGCGCAGATCCAAGAAATCCACGCGGACCTCCAACAGTTTCTGTTTATGCCGTTCTTGCTTCCCTAACGCCAGCCGTCGCCGAGTAGCGAGGCCCGTCCACGGTGGGACGGTGACCGAGAGATGGGCCGTGACCAGGATCGGTACCGACGCTTCCCTCCCGGCCTGCTCACGGTACCAGGATCGCGCTCGGTCCTGCTCACGGCCCCCGCATTCTTTCCCTCCGCCCTCTCCTCTAGAGGAAGAAAAACGCCATAAACAAAAACTTTGGGCGCTCCGCGCAGATTTCCTGGATCTGCGCTGGACCCCCCAGCGCCGGAGGCGCCGCCGGCGGGGCCCAGCGCGGATCCAAGAAATCCGCGCGGAGCGCCAAAAGTATGCTTATGGCGTTTTCTCTCTTTCGAGATGGGGATGGGCATCGGGAACTTAGGGATCCCGAAACCGTGTGGCGACAGACCGTTTTTTTGTTTTCTTCTCCGCTCCTCTCCCCCTGTTCCTCCTTTCCTGGGCCTGCCACCTCTGGCGCAGGCCACGGGCCCCGAGCCGAGCCGAGTCCTCTCCTTCCGAGACAGAGGGCCGCCCTTTGTGGGCCCCGGAAACGGCAGGGCCGTTTTTTTCACGGTTTCCGAAAAAGTGTCCCTTGAACATGGAAACGGCGAAAAAACGGCCACCGGAAACGGCACCAAAAACGGCGCAGGCCGCGGGTCCCGAGCCGAGCCGAGGCCTCTCCTTCCCCTCCTTCCCTTGGCCACGTCTTCGCCTCGGGGCGCCCGCGCTCGCAGGGGCCGGGGCGCCACGCAGCTGGCGGCGGTGACCCCGTGCAAGAGCGAGGCGTTCCTCGACGAGGCGGGCCGGGGCAGCAGCGCAGATCAGGAGGGGAAAAACACACACACACAGGCACAATTAATCCTCGATTTCCAAGAAAGTATGGGAAAATATGGGAAGTGGGGGGGAAGACAGAAACCCAGAAAAAATGGGGAAATATGGGGCATACTTTTTTATGTGTGTGTATTTATTTGTGTGTCCTGGGGCCCCTTCGGCAGACAGGGGCGCACGGGGAGGGCCGGGCCGAGGCGCGCAGGGGCGGGCGAGCGTCGGAGGGGTGGCCGCGGAGGAGCGGGCGGTGTGGAGCGCGCGCGCTCCCCATCCGAGGCAGCCCCTCTCGGGCGCAGGGGGAGGAAGGAGGAGGAGGAGGAGGAGGAGGAGGAGGA